>ML319960.1:684-30042 GCA_005239505.1 Nicotiana paniculata
TCTCAAGACTTTTGAATATCAATTGGTGATGTTTACTAAATCTAATATCAAAACAATAAATTAGCAATTAACTAACAATATAATGTAAACAATGATAATAAAGGGTCTACGGTTATGGTTTCCCCCGTTGGTGAATTCTTCCTTGGATATGTCTTATAGTTTAATTGGCTATCTCTCTCAATCATGAACGCTCTAACTATCATAAATCTCTCTCAAGTAATTATGATAATTTACTAAACGCACTCTCTTAAGTTACACTAGCTAGATCGCAATACAGCTCACTTTAGATTGCACCCGAGGTATCGTTATCTCTAATCTAACCTCTAAACCCTCGGTTATGACTTTCTTCTATACTCCGGGAGTGGTGTTGTTCAAGAAACTACCTAAATATGCACTTTCTCTTAAGTAGATTCATAATAAATAGGCACAGCTAATTGATGGCCATTTCAATCAACTATAATAAGAACGTAGTTGAAGAAAAAGAGATTAATCAACAAAAATATATTAACATCACAATGAATTCATCCCCAACGGGTTCTACCAAAACCCTAGACTAAAGAATTTAGCTACTCATGTTATTGAGAATCAAAACTAAAATAAATTGCATAATTGAAATACAAAGTAATGAATACTAGATGTAGAAATCAATGTTTGTCACTTCTATGGTGTTTTCTTGTTGAATCCTTCGAAACCCTTCCGTCTTCTCCGAATCTCCTTAATTTGTGTTTTTTGGTGTCTATTTATATGTTTAGGGCGAACCCTAACCGTGTAGGAGACTTCTATTTCAACCGGGAAACACTTAAACTCGTCAAAACTTGGATTTGGCCGAACTTGGGACCCCGGGCGTTTGGACCCAAAGGCCTGGCGCTGGCATTTCAGCCCTAACGCCTGGCTAACGCCAGGGTAGGGCTGGCATTTCAACCCTAAGGCCTGGCTAACACCAGGTCTGGTCAGGCTGTAGGGCCCTGTCGCCCGGCTATCGCCCGGGTGTCTCCTTTCGCGTATTTTTCGACGTATTTGCATCCCTTTAGTTCCGTTTTCATCTCCAATTCACCTACACATAAAATAAACTCTATTAAGCACATAAAAAGTGTATTTTTATCATTAATGCACCTCAAATGTACGGCATATTACATATTAAACTATGCATTTTAGCCTCGCATCAGCCAGCTTTGTCAAAGCACTCTCATGTGCACCCACCGCGTACAGGATTTTCTTCTGGTTTTCCAAAATTTCTTTCAGAGTGTCCTCAATGGACTACGGGACCTGTGGTGGGGGAGGAGTAGCTGGGGCTGCCACAGCTGTAGAAATTGCAGTCAACTTTTTAGTAGTTGACTGCATCCAATTGGTGAGGCTTGTCAGTGTCATGTTCAACTGGTGAGCAGTCATGGGATAGGCTCTGGTGGAGGGAATGTCAGTGGAAGTGGAGGTAAACGGGCCTGGAACCTCCTCTGGAATGGCAGGCTGGGGAAGGGAAGGTTCCACCACCACCACTGGCTCTTCAGACTGGCTAGTGGAGGCAACAAATTCCTTTGGACTTCTTTTTGGGGTTGTCCTCATCCTTCAAATCATACGAAGAAAAGGGTGCTTTGGGATTGACTTTGGTATCAAAGCGCTTCTTAGTGACTTCCTGGTCTTCACAGTACATAGTCAGATAATGAGGAAAAGGATAAGAAGTATCACCTGTGCTGAAAACCCAGCTAATGACCCCAGGCATCATATTCCCCACATTGATGGGGTACCCAACCATGATAGAAGCCACTAACACAGCCCGACTGAGGGGGACGGTCTGGTCATGATGGGTCGGGTCTATCGTGGTGCATACAAAAGTCCCCCACCATTTTGCTTCGAAGTTAAGGGTCTTCCTGGTGATAGTCTTCCCAGCAGTTAGCCACTCCGGAGTCTCCCCGGGCTTAGCTAAGTGTAAAGCCAACCAATTTCTAGCAGCATCCTTTTCTGCCAGTTTCTCCCGGTACAAGGAGTCATCCACATCATCCGTCTCCAAATAGTCATTTAGTGAAACTCTGTCAAAAGGCACTGTGAGATTGCAGACTTGGGATGCCTTTGAGTCCTTTTCAAGAAAAATCAAATTAGTGTAGAACTCCTTCACTATGTGCTCATTTGCATCCGGGAGATTTTCAGTGAAGTAAGACCATCCTTTTCTGTCTCAGAACTGCTGCCTCACATTGGGGTTGTAGGTAGACAAATCTTTCAGTGAAAAGGTGCGCTCTGGAATAAGTGACTGTGCAGTCCACAATTCCCTGAATCTGTGAAAGGCTTTCTCACTCACAAAACGATCCTTCCACGCATCCGGATTTCGAGTGCGCTCGATCCCTTCAACCATCTGTTCATCCCCCTTGCTATCACTTGAATTCTCCCCAGATAAGGAAGTTGTAGGGGAAGTAGAATATGAGTGTGCACTGGAGGCGGATTTAGCTGGGGAAGCTGCTTGTGTAGGGGCCGGGAGAGATGAGACAGGGTCCATTGGGGATGACTGTGATGAGGCCTCCTCTGACGGAGAATACTCACTTCCCGATGGTGAAGGAGGAGAGTTTGTAACCCAACTGGGCCATCGGGATGACTGAGGAGGCGTTGAAACTTTGGACGGTTGCCTTGGTGCCCCCGGTCCTCTCCCCCTTGGAGTTTCTCCTCTACTAGTGTTTTTACGGCCGCCTCCTCGAGATAGTACCATTGCCTGCAAAGTACACATAAGTGAACATGGTTAGTTTCCCGAGCATTTTTGTGCAAGCACTTCAGTAATCAATGAGCAATAAGTGCACTGGTTTTACGCCACCGCGGACCGCGGTGGAGGCCCTATGATGAGCAAGACACACTGGAATTCACATCGCGGGCCGCTAAAAACCGATCGCGGCCGCGAAGTTATATCGAGTGTAGTATCAGTTCTGAAAAGCAGGGACCGCGGTCCGCGAAAAAGCGGATTGGGTTTTTTCTTTTTTCTTTTTTTTTCTTTTTTTTTGCACATAGCAGAACCGCGGTTCGCGAAAAAGGGACCGCGGACCGCGAAATGGGATATTGACCTTGGGTTTCCAGATTTTGCATTTTCTATGCTAAAGTGTTCATTTAGATGATCCCTACACAAGTAATAAGTGTAATTGCATTCCAAAGGACTATCATGAACCTATTTTGGCTAACCCTAACATTTTACAAGCCTAAGAAGAGAAAAAAATCATGAAAAAGAAGATGAAAAATAAAGAAAATATAGAAATTAAGAAGTTAATGAATCACAAATACACTTACTAGTTGAGTGGATGATAGTATGGATGTGAGCAATCAATTCCAGAGAATGCAAGAGTAAGACACGGTCGAAGGGGGCTGTGAAAAGCTAAAGTTCAAAAAGTGTGAAATAAAACCCTAGTGGCCTATTTATAGAGAAGACAGAGGACCACCTCTCTTACCTACCGCGAACCGCGAAAAATCGACCGCGGTCAGTCAATTGTTTATGGCTTAAGAGAAAGCTCATCGCGATCCGTGAAAAATCAACCGCGGTTGCGGTGCGTTTGGCTCGAGAAGGCATCCTTCAGTTAAATGGGCTTCGCGCACCGCGAAAAATCGACCGCGGCCGCGAAGCAGATTCCAGTGAGGTATTATTACAGCCTTTTGACTTCGCGGACGGCGAAAAGGAGACCGCGGCCGCGAAGTCAATTCCAGTAAGCTTCTGTTTCTATACTCAACCAAATTTCCTGTGTCAAAATCATACTACACATCCAAAAACCAGTTAGTGTAAAAGTGAAATCTATTCTACCAAAAAAAACAAATAAACGAAAGCAAAGACACATGGGTTGCCTCCCAAGAAGCGCCCGATTTAATGTCGCGGCACGACACATTTTACCGGGATCATTTGAGATGAAGAAATGCCACCACGTGGCTGTCATCAACTTTGCCAAGATAGTGTTTTACCCGGTGACCATTTGCTCTGAAGACTTCACCACTTTTTTCTTAAGGTCAAGAGACCCAAATGGAGTAACAAATACCACTTCAAAAGGCCCACTCCACTTTGACTTGTGTTTTCCGGGAAATAGCCTCAACCGAGAATTGAACAATAAGACCAAATCACCAACCTTGAACTCTTTACCTCGAGCATATTTGTCATGTAGGTACTTCATTTTGTCCTTATACAAGGACGAACTGGAGTACGCATGGAATCTAAACTCATCCAACTCATTCAATTGCTCCACCCGAAGANTGTAGTGACTTTATGATTGATCCCATACTTAGAAAGCAAGGAGTCAAAGACTTTGTTGCAAAAATGTGACCCCCCGTCACTGATGATGGCTCGTGGAGTGCCAAACCTAGTAAAGATATTCTTCTTGAGAAAGGCTATCACACTCCGCGCCTCATTGTTTGGTAAGGCTATTGCCTCCACCCATTTTGACACATAATCAACCGCATGAACTCACGAATGGCCCCATGAAGTCAATGCCCCAAACATCAAAGATATCTACCTCGAGAATCGAATTTAAAGGCATCTAATCCTTTTTGGAAATCCCCCTGGCTCTTTGGCATTCATCATACCTCTTCACTAGGTCACTAGCATCCTTATACAAAGTGGGCCAAAAGAACACACAACTAAGCACTTTAGAAGCAGTTCTCACCCCTCCGTGATGACCACCATATGGTGAGGAGTGGAAAGACTCAAGGATAGCTAGTTGCTCTTCCTCCGGTACACATCGCCGGATCACCCCATCGGTGCAAATCTTGAATAAATAAGGCTCGTCCCAATAGAAATCCAAGCTATCCCTTCTAAGCTTATTCCTTTGGTTAGAAGAGAGCTCACAAGGGACAACTCCAGTGACGAGGAAATTAGCAATATCCGCGAACCATGGCATTTCTCTCATTGACATTGAGAGGAGTTGTTCATCCGGAAAACTATCATTGATCTCATGTCTGTCACAAGGACGTCCTTGCTCCTCCAACCGGGACAAATGATCGGCTACTTGATTCTCACTCCCTCTTCGGTCCACGATCTCTAAATAAAACTCTTGTAATAGCAAAACCCATCTCATAAGTCTTGCCTTGGAATCCTTCTTGGTCATGAGGTACCGGAGTGTTGCATGGTTAGTGTGAACTATGACTTTGGCACCGATCAAATAAGTGCGAAAGTTTTCCATGGCAAAGACTATAGCTAGAAGCTCCTTCTCCGTGACTGTGTAGTTCAATTGAGCAGAATTCATTGTCTTACTGGCATAGTAGATTGGATGAAAAAAAAAATTCACCCTTTGCCCAAGCACAACACCCACAGCAACATCGCTTGCATCACACATAAGCTCAAATGGTGCACTTCAGTCCGACACCGTGATAATGGGAGTGGTAGTGAGCTTGTGTTTTAAGAGCTCAAAAGCTTGCATACAATGCTCATCAAAACTGAATTTAGCATACTTCTCTAATAGCTTGCATAATGGATTCACCACCTTATAGAAATCTTTGATAAACCGCCGGTAAAAACCGGCATGGCCAAGAAAGCTACGGACTCCTCTCACTGAAATAGGTGGTGGAAATTTTGAAATAACCTCGATATTTGCCTTATCAACCTCACTGCCATTCTTTGAAATCTTATGGCCCAAGACGATTCCTTCCTCCACCATAAAGTGTCATTTTTCCCAATTCAAGACCAAATTTATTTCTTCACACCAAGAAAGGACTCTATCAAGATGACTCAAGCATTCGTCCAAAGAATCCCCGACGACAATAAAGTCGTCCATAAATACTTCCAGAAAGTCCTCCACCATGTTGGTGAAGATTGCCATCATACATCTTTGGAAAGTGGCTGGGGCATTACAGAGTCCGAATGGCATGCGAGAAAAGGCAAAAGTGCCATATGGGCAAGTGAAGGTAGTCTTCTCTTGATCCTCTGGGGCTATCAAAATTTTATTATATCCAGAATACCCGTCAAGGAAACAATAAAAGGTCCGACCTGCGAGCCTATCCAACATTTGATCCAAGAATGGTAAAGGAAAATGGTCTTTGTGGGTTACCATGTTGAGCTTGCGGTAGTCCATGCACACCCGCCACCCGGTAACTATTCTTGTAGGAATGAGCTCATTTTTATCATTTTTTATCACTGTCATTTCACCCTTTTTCGGAACGGATTGGACCGTAGAAGTCCAAGCACTATCCGAAATTGTATAGACAACACTCGCATCAAGCCATTTTATAATCTCCTTTTTCACCACATCTTGCATAGATTCATTGAGTCTTCTTTGATGTTCAACGGAGGGTTTGGATCCATCCTCCAATATGATCTTATGCATGCAAAAGGCGGGGCTAATACCCCGAATATCATCCAAGGTCCAACCGATTGCTTTCTTCCTCCTCCTTAGCACTTTTAAAGTTGAGTCAACCTGGAATTGGGTTAGGCAAGACGAAAGAATAACTGGTAAAGTACAAGAGGGACCAAGGTATTCATACCTGAGGTGGGAAGGAAGTGGCTTCAACTCCAGATTCGGAGGTTCTTCAATAGATGGCTTTGTTGGTGGGGTCTTCCTGTTCTCCAAGTCCAATGACAATTTTCTGGGAGCATAAGAATAAGACCCCATGCCTTGAAGGGCATGAGTGCTCTCAGTCACACCATCCACCATTGAGTCCTCGTGATTCAACAAGGCCAACTCCATAGGATCATCAACATGGATCATAGCACCGACATCGTCAATAATAACCTCGGACACGAGGTCCATAAAAGAGCAAACTGTAGTGTTTTTGGGATGCGTCATAGATTTGCACACATGGAAGACCACTTTTTCATCACCAACTCTGAATGTAAGTTCCCCAGCTTCAACATCGACCAAGGCCTTCCCGATGGCAAGGAAAGGCCTCCACAAGATAATAGGGACCTCAAAATCAACCTCACAGTCGAGGATAACAAAATCTGCTGGCAATATGAATTTGTCCACTCTCACTAAGACATCATCAATAATACCTAGGGGCCTCTTCGTTGATCTATCTGCCATTTGCAAACGCATAGAGGTCTCCCTAGGTTGTCCGATCCCCAAAGTCTTGAACACAGAATATGGCATCAAATTTTTGCTTGCCCCAAGATCAAATAGGGCTTTTGCAAAGTCTGCACTCCAAATTGTGCAAGGAATAGTGAAGGCACCCAGATCTTCAAGTTTTGGTGCCATGGAGTGAACAATAGCACTCACTTGGTGAGTCATCTTAATGGTCTCACACTCCATGGATCGCTTTTTATTCACCAAGTCCTTCACGAACTTAGCGTAACCTGGCATTTGCTCCAACGCCTCAACGAAGGGAACATTTATGGTAAGACTTTTCATCATATCAAAGAACTTTTTAAACTGGGTCTCTTGCTTCTGTTTTGCAAATCTCTGAGGATAGGGAGGAGGTGGCCTAGGCAATGGTGCCTTTGGGGCCACCGGTTCCGGCATGTCAATTATGTTCTCCCTAGATGAGTTCACATTTCTACCCAAATCTTCCCCATTGTCATGAATGTCAATTCTTACCTCACCTTCAATTGGCTCATCCATTGCTTGTTCCACATCAACTGGTAGCTCATCTTGGGGCACAACTTCATCATCAACAACAACCTTCTTTTTCCCCGAAGTACTTGCTTCACCACCTTTTCCACTCCGAGTAGTTACCGCCATAACATGATCGGTGTTGTAGTTGTTCCCACCCTTAGGGTTCACTACCATATCACTCGGTATTGCACCCTTCGGGCGTGTGTTTAAGGAATGTGAAATTTGGCCCATTTGTAGTTCAAGATTTCAGATAGAAGTAGTGTGAGTGGATATCTAAGCATCGAATTCTGCATTTCTCTCCATCATATGTTTGAACATGTTTTCTATCCGACCCATTTTCGAGCATGAAGAAGTTTGCCCATGAGATTGATATGGACGGGGGTTGCTTGGTTGTTGGTACATCGAGGTCCTTTGAAAACCCGATCCCCGACTACCTTCGCCTCCCCAATTGTTGTTGTTATTTCTTCCACTCCAATTCCCTTCATTGTTGTTCCCCCATTGTCGATCATTATTGTTGTTCCATTGACGATCATTGGTATTGCTCCAATTTCTAGCATTGTTATTGTTCCAGTTTCGTGGCCTTTGGTTCCCCCAGTTTTGCGTACTACCTTTCCCTTGGTAGTTATTTGCATACATAACATCCTCATCTTGGTCATTATAACTTTCATCATGTTCATGACCACTCGGCCCTTGATCACTTTGATCACCATGGTTTTGCCTAACATTCCCCCGAGTTCTCCTTTGGTTTCCTTGCATATGAACTCCTTCCATAGAATTTACTTGCTTCGGCACTTGCAATTGTTGGAGTTGAGCTTTATCAAGTTGGTTCATGGTTGTTGTGAGCTCGGCAATTGCTTGCCCTTTCTCTTGGAGTTCCTTATGGAGACTATTCACACCGGTTTCCCCTTGAGGCAAATTTTCTCTACTTTGCCAAGCCGAAGATGTGTCGGCCATTTCATCAAGGATCTCACATGCCTCCGGGTATGTCAACTTCATAAAATTACCACCAGCCAATTGGTTGACCACACGTTGATTTACCGTGTTGATTCCCCGGTAGAATGTTTGTTGTATTATAGCCTCGGTCATGTCATTGTTAGGACACTCCTTGACCATGGTTCTATAGCGTTTCCATATTTCATGTAGTGGCTCGTTTGGCTCTTGTTTGAATGCCAAAATCTCATCTCGAAGGGCCACCATGTGGCTTGGTGAAAAGAACTTTGCAATAAACTTATCCGCGAGCTCGTCCCAAGTGGATATAGAATGGTTCGGGAGACGCTCAAGCCAATCCAATGCCTTTCCCCTAAGTGAGAACAGGAACAACCGTAATCGTAATGCGTCCTCAGATACATTAGTTTGCTTACTCCCCCAACATGTATAAACAAAGCCTTTGAGATTCTTATAGGCATTCTGGTGGGCGGAATCCGGTGAAGTATCCTCTTTGCTCTAGGAGAGTGAGCATAACATTTGTGATTTGGAAGTTCTCCGCTCGATGCCTTGGCGGGACTATTGCACTAGCGTACCCCTCGTTTGGAAGGACCCGAGGAGCAGCTCTAGGAGATGGAGGTGAGGGAGGGTCTTGGACATCATCCTGTATATTGGCATGTCGGCCTCTTCTTTGTGGAGGAATTTGATTAATTTCATCTTCTTGATTGTCATAAACTTCCTCCCCCGGAATCACATTTCCTAGTGGATCGGCCATTGTACCTAAGTAAACAAAACAAAGAAGTTAAAAATAGAAGGAAAGAAAAACACACTACGTTTCTAGTCACAAATATAGTCACACCGTTAAAGCTCCCCGGCAATGGCGCCAAAAAGTGACCGTGCCTCACCCACACTACTATATAAGCATGAAGGCAAGGATCGTGTAGCTTTTACCCGAATTGTTGGGATCGAATCCACAGGGAGCCTATTATGGGAGTGACTGTATAAGTGATCTAGAAGGGTCGAGTGTTTCTAATTTCACTTCTAATCGTTTGTTGGTGTGGAACTATGCTAAGTGTATTCTATTGTTTGTAAGCTAATTAATTACTAACTTTGTTTTTGTTGTTGTTTTCTGATATTAATAAAGGCACTAGGGTCGTGACCGTTGCCTAGGTGGATACACAACAGGGTTCAATTCTAAGGTCGGGGAATTGGCTAGGGATACAACTATAACCAATGCACGAAGGTGCTCACTCTATACCTATCGGTAGTTTGAGTGATTTTACCCTAATTGCCCCTCTCGAGGCCAATTGGGTGCCAATTGAACAAGCAATACAGGCTTAGGTAAGGTGTTACTCTCTCGAGGTTTAACCCGTTAATTAGGGCTCAAGTAGGGTTTGACCATTTCTGGGTTCAACCCCATTGATTGGGACTACCAATCTCTTGATAATGCCCTAATTTCCTATTAGGCTAATTTCTAGACTCAAGTCTTCTTTCTCAAGAAAGACCCAAGTCATGAAAAGGTTAATTAGTATTTGCAACCACTAATTATAGCAATAAAAACCTTGAACTAGCCTAAATAGCCAACACCCATTAATTTTCCAACCTTAATTTCAAAACCCCATTACATACCCACACAAGGGTTGAGCCACAACCCTAGCTAATGGGTCTAGCAACACATAATGAAAGATGAAAACAATGATAGAGAAGAAGAATAACCCATTTAATTGATTCCTAACAATGAAATTGAAGTTTTCAATGTTAAAAAAAATGCAAGAACAATGCGAAAGAGATAAAAACCCTAAAATATTCACGTGCTCTCTACTTCATAAATTACAAGATATGTAAAGAAATTACAAAATAATCTATTTATAGTCTACTATATTTTCAGACAACATACCCCTGCGGGACCACCGCGGACCGCAAAAACACGACCGCGGTCCGCGTAGACAATGATGTTGTTGGACTGTTGATCTTCTGGTAAGGGTCGACCGCAGACCGCGAAAAGAGGACCGCGGCCGCGGTGGATACTTGTATCATTTCTTGAGCTCACTGGAATGCCACCGTGGACCGCGAAATGAGGACCGCGGCCGTGGTGGAGACTTGTATTATTTCCAAGCTCACTAGAATGCCACCGTGGACTGCGAAATGAGGATCGCGGCCGCTGTGGAAACCTGCCTTGTGCTCAACCTTACTGGAATGCCACAGCGGACCGCGAAACGAGGACCGCGACCGCGGTGGATGATTGCCTTACTGTCGACCTCACTAGAATACCACTGCGGTCCGTGAAACGACGACCGCTACCGCGGTGGATGCTTGCCTTACTGTCGACCTCACTGGAATTCCACCGCGGACCGCGAAATGAGGACCGCGGCCGCGGTGGACTTTTTGGCTTGATCATCTTTGTTGTGTTCGATCCGTGTGCCGGATTCACTCATGTTTTGAGCATATTTTAGACTGCGTGCCTTCATTTCTGGTTCAATCCTGCAACAAGCACAACGTATAAGCTTTCGGGGCCATTTTGTGTATTATATCCAAAATTCATGTATAAGGGAACGGAAAACGAGGCAAAAATCCAAGTTATCAGTGGTTCTATACCATTGGACCAGGTGTCCCACATTTCCAATATGTGGTGATGCAGCATTCTAATTTCTTCAGCAATTGCTGATTCAGGCTGCGGAATAGCCGATGCCGGGCTATCCTTAGGACCGATGATTGGCAGATTGTTTGCGGAGGTCATCTTTACCTTTCGATCTTGTGAAGGATGAGAAACTGGACTTACGAACAAAACCAACCACCTAAATATGACATGTCTTATTTGCGCATACAACAACCTGGTTAGTTTGAGCCATTTAACATATAGGAAATCGCAAATTGGGATGCAATGCACCTAACAGTTAAAGTTTCTACCATGTGTTTGAACGGTTGCGTGTTTCATCCCGGCCTTTAAATGTCCCTTTCAAATTTTATCTCTCTCTCTTCTCCTTTTTCATATTTCGATTTCTTTTCCTTTTTTTTTTTTTATTTTCATTCTTTGTTTTTCTCATTTATTCTTTTGTCACTCTTTTCTTTCTCTTTTTGTTTTTCACTTTCTTTTCCCTCTTTATTTTTTTAATTTTTTATGGCTATGATCGAATCCTATGAGGATTGCCTACGTATCATGACGCCGCATGAATCAGATCTTGCATAGTTCGGGAAGATTGAGAATGGAGTAAAGAAAGCTAACTCTTTTTTTTTTCTTGAATTTCGTTTATTTTATTTCTTGAATTTTTGAAAGAAAGTATTTTTGGCCCTTGTTTTTTGAAAGAAAGATTTCTAAAGAAGAAAGAAAATATTTGGAATTTGATTTATTGTTTTTTTTTCTCCTCTTTTTTTTTTGAATTTTTTTTAGAATTTTTTTTGAAAGAAAAACTTCTAAAGAGAAAGGAAACATTTTTGGATTTTGTTTCTGATTTTTGGAAGAAAGAGAATATCTTTTTTTTTTTGATTTTTGATTTTCTTTTCATTTTTTGTTTTTGGATTTTTTGGGAAAAATACTTCAAGATAAATAAAAAAGTTTTGGATTTTGATTTTTCATTGGGTTTTTTTTTGAAATTTTTGAAATGAAGACTTCTAAAGAAGAAAGAAAATATTTTTTGATTTTCTTTTTTTAATTTACTTTTTTGGGGTTATGGGAAAAAGACTTCTAAAAAATGGTGGATTTTTTTTTTGAATGAAAGAACTCTAAAAATTCTTTTTACTTTTGTTTTGAACTTTGGGAATTTCAAAAGTAAGAAGAAAATATTTTTGTTGGATTTCATCTTGTCATCTTCATTTTTTATTTTTTTTAGTATAAAAAAGATATTTTTGGATTTCGAATGTTGCCTCGACATTTTCAAAAGAGGAATTTTTAAAGAAAGACAAAGATTTTGTTTTTTTTTTGAATTTTTGTTTTCTGATTTTTATTTCGGAAAAATATTTCTGATTTGATTTTTTTTTCTTTTTTTTCGTTACGAAAAAATTAAAGAAAATATTTTTTCGGATTTTTTTAAAAATTGGGGTCGGGACCGATGAGGTTTGCCTACGTATCTCACATCCGGTGAAAATCAGACCTGCGTAGTTCGGCCAGTTTTGACGGAACCAGGGAATATGACTTTTGAGAATATTCATTTATTTCCTATCTTTTAGACAGAGTTTCAGGATTTCAAATACATATCTCTCACTCGTTGTTGTTTTTGATTTCCTTTTTTTTTTTTTTTTTCTTTCCTATTCTAGAAGCCGGTCAACATGCATACCGAAACAAACAAATGACAAGCAGCACATAAGATGCATTAAGATGGTCTTTTATTTTGGGTTCACCTGTCCTAGACGGACCCAACCCCTATGTTGAGTACCCTAAGTCAAATGCGCGTGATGCAAATAAGTGTTCCTACTAGGGATCCGACATGAGGTTTTGTTATTCTAGGTTTGAATCCTGGGGTTCTGTTCTAGACCAAGCTTACCCGAGCGGACAGCTCGAGCCGAGGTCGGGGCAGCGTACCGGGAATACAGAAGCTTCACCGGCTTTGCAACTTGTCCGTACCTCGTTCTAAAGTTTGGATATGACTCTTAACAGAAAAGAAGTCCGACGAAGTGCACACTTCCCAGATGATTTAGAAGACTCAGAGAGAAGGGGGTTTCGACAGAATTTATATACAGTTCAGATAATATCAAAGTGGTAAAAAAGCGGCATTTAGCACATTAGGTTTAAACATGTAAAAATCAAGTAATAATGAAAGCCAAATATAACAGTTATTCTAAGCTCGAATTCTTGAACCCTGAACCAGAGATTCTGGGTTCCGATCGCCAGCAGAGTCGCCAGAGCTATCACACCTCCTTTTTCACTACCCCCCGGATTAATTAGGGGTAATAAGGGAGTTTCTTCAATTAAAGTGACATTATTCGGATTTGGGATTCATTTTAGTTTTCAGAGTCGCCACCCGGATTTTTGACGATGTTCCGGGACATCGTTTATTGAAATCCCAAACCGAGGAATTTTTGACTCTGTTTTGATTTGTCTGCGACCAGAAATTCGAGTAAGGAATTCTGTTAACCCGGGAGAAGGTGTTAGGCATTCCCGAGTTCCGTGGTTCTAGCACGGTCGCGTAACTATTAATATTTGGCCTAAGTTATCTGATTGTTTACATGTTTTAGCCTATTGTGCATTTAACCGTTTAATTTTTAAACGCTTTTAGTATTTATGGATTTATCTTGAAACAAGTCACGATGGCGTGCCTGGACATATTATAACTACGCCACATGAAATGCACCCGTAATTACAACATGTGATTTTTATTATAATTTGAAGTTTGAAGACGGGGACATGAGTTGTCGCACCCGAGTGTAGATTACATAGTCAAGACTATGGTCGTGACGATTTTATAGTGCCTATTTGAGGCGATATTTGATTATTCTTTAAGTTTTGGAATCTTTATCGAAAAGTGGTGTTTTAGCTAATGGGATATGTATATAAACCACTTTTGATATTTATGGACTTATCTTGGAACAAGTCACGATGGTGTGCATTTGTTGTTTTGGACATATCGCAACCGCGTCACATGAAATGCACCTGCGATTGCAACATGTGACTTTATATTGTTCGAAGTTATGGTCGGGGACATGAGTTGCCACACCCGAGTGGGATTTACGTATCGTGACTATGCGACTGTGGCCATACCCATAGTCACGATGATTAAATGATGTATCACGATGGTGTGCATGACGAAACAAATAAATACCAAGTAGCACGTAAGATGCATCAGGATGGTCTTTTATTTTGGGTTCACTTGTCCTAGACGGACCCAACCCCTGTGTTGAGTACCCTAAGTCAAATGCGCGTGATGCAAATAAGCGTTCCTACTAGGGATCCGGCATGAGGTTTTGTTATTCTAGGTTTGAATCCTGGGGTTCTGTTCTAGACCAGGCTTACCCGAGCGGACAGCTCGAGCCAAGGTCGGGGCAGCGTACCGGGAATACAGAAGCTTCGCCGGCTTTGCAACTTGTCCGTACCTCGTTCTAAAATTTGGATATGACTCTTAACAGAAAAGAAGTCCCACAAAGTGCACACTTCCCAGATGATTTAGAAGACTCAGAGAGAAGGAGGTTTCGGCACAATTTATATACAGTTCAGATAATATCAAAGCGGTAAAAATATGGCATTTAGCACATTAGGTTTAAACATGTAAAAATCAGGTAATAATGAAAGCCAAATATAACAGCTATTACACCTCCTTTTTCACTACCCCCGGATTAATAAGGGTTAATAAGGGAGTTTTTCCAATTAAAATGACATTATTCGGATTTGGAATTTATTTTAGTTTTCAGAGTCGCCACCCGGATTTTTGACGATGTTCCGGGACACCGTTTATTGAAATCCAAAACCGAGGAATTTTTTACTCTATTTTGATTTGTCTGCGACCAGAAATCCGATTAAGGAATTCTGTTAACCCGGGAGAAGGTGTTAGGCATTCTCGAGTTCCGTGGTTCTAGCACGATCGCTTAACTATTAATATTTGGCCTAAGTTATCTGATTATTTACGTGTTTTAGCCTATTGTGCATTTAGTCGTTTAATTCTTAAACGCTTTTAGTATTTATGGATTTATCTTGAAACAAGTCATGATGGCGTGCACTTGTTTGTTTTTTTTTACATATTATAACTACACCACATGAAATGCACCCGTAATTACAACATGTGATTTTATTATAATTTGAAGTTTGAAGACGGGGACATGAGTTGTCGCACCCGAGTGTAGATTACGTAGTCAAGACTATGGTCGTGACGGTTTTATAGTGCCTATTTGAGGCGATGTTTGATTATTCTTTAAGTTTTGGAATCTTTATCTAAAAGTGGTATTTTAGCTTATGTGATATGTATATAAACTAATTTTGATATTTATGGACTTATCTTGGAACAAGTCACGATGACATACACTTGTTGTTTTGGACACATCGCAACCGCGTCACATGAAATACACCAGCGATTGCAACATGTGACTTTAATATTGTTCGAAGTTATGGTTGGGGACATGAGTTGCCATACCCGAGTGGGATTTATGTATCGTGACTATGCCACGGCGGCCATATCCATAGTCACGATGATTAAATGATGTATCTAAAGTAAACTATTATTTAAATTATTTTCCTAATCTTTGAGATGATTGTAAGGCTCGAATATAATAAATAAAAGCAATGTAAATCTGTGATGTTAGCTAATTAGAGAATCACAAATGTATCCAACTCCAAATAATGGGAGCCATATACTCTAGCTACTATTTTTGTGGTCAAAAGAAAAACCCCCACCACTAACATATAAGGAAAACAAATGAAATAAAAGGCTTTAACTCCTAACCTAGCAATTTGTAAACTCTTTCTTCTGTTGGATTTATCATTATGTTACAGACAAACTCCATGACATTAATAGTATCCAGATATTCCATTTAAAATAGGCTCAACTCCATTGAAAGAAAAGTGATTATGTGGTCGATTGACTATCACCCAATTTAGAATTAAAACAACTAAATAATCACTGAATTTATCTCTAAAATTTTCTCATACTTTGTTGTAAACAAATACTCTTGTCACAATATCAAATAACTAAACGATTATTTCAAGAATATTCATTTCAAGCCAAATGAAAGACTATAGCTACACAATAAATTCATTCTGTTCATAACCCAATGCCTCAAGCTTTCAAGGAATCTTAAGGAGCATAACCATACACAAAAATTCGAAACATGCGCCACTCAAATACATATAACCACAACATTCAAAACATGAAGCATTCAGAAATCAAAACAAAACGTGACCTGTAACCAACTAGCAATTTTGAAGCAGTAGATACGAAGAAGAATGAACCTGTATATGGATAACTTTGAGCCAGATTACAGCCAACTTTTAGATGAATCGACTCTCAAACGATAAAATTTACTGAAGACCTCAGCGACTCAACTTTGGAGCTCGAAAACAGCATCAGATATGAATCGAAAAACAAAAACGGAATGAACTTAACCATGTTGCTACGGCAGTAACAACTTTTGCTAGCAGGCAAGGTCCAGCTTAAGAACCCAGAAATGGCGGAGAAGAAACCTTTGGAATCAAATGAACAACTACAATTTTTTTTAGTTGTATTTGTTTGAAATTACACTATTTTTGGTATTCTCTATCCGTTCTCATGGATTTCCAGCTAAAATTGCATGAGTTCGTGTGTCTATTCTGCTGATGTCGATATAAAACTAGTGCGTTCAGAGAAAGGATTAGAGGCGGCTTTTATGGAGGGGGATCCGTTCGGGAACGAGGGAGATGAAGAGGTGAGAAGACGAGGCGCCGACGCTATGGTTTGTTTAGAGGGATGGTCTTGCTCTCTTAGGTTGCTAATGAAGAGGGGGGTGAGGAAGAAATGGCGCTTAAGGGAGGAGATCCATCTTTGGGTGTAAGCAAATCTAAAGCTGCAGTTCAGTAAGAATCTAAAACGGGTTTGAAGATTGCAGCTTCACAAATCAATGTACACACCGCTAGAATAAAAAATCCATAAAAACTTTCCCCATTTTTCGAGTCTGTGCCACAGTGATGAGAGTGAGGAAGGAGCAGGGGGTGAGAACGACGCTTAGGTTGATAGGTTCTGATAAAAAGTAGATCTTAGTTTTATTTTTAATAGGTGAGGGAAAGGGAGAAACGACATCGTTTAGGCGTCTGAAGGGGGTGCTGGGCCGATTCAGGTATGGGCTTGGGTATGGGTGTGTAGGAATTCTGGGCTTCAACAAAGCAGGCCTATTTTCCTTTGCAAGGTTAACCCAATTCAAGAATCAACTAAATCTCCTTCTTTTCAAATTAGCCACTTAATTTAAAACTCCAATTTTGATACCAATCTTTGTAAAAATCAACCAATTATCCATTTTAAACTACTAATCAAATAATTAACTATGTTAAAACTAATTAATTAAGACTATGTATGCAATTTTGATTTTTAGAAGATGCATTTACAATGTAATTAAATCCTAAAAATGAAGTTTAAAATCTAACATGTTAATGAAATCAAGATTCGAACATTTTTTTTTTTATGATTTTTGTGATTTTAAAATTATTAAACATGCATGTAATGCAACTAAATAAAGGAAATTTTCTAAAATTCATTAAAAATTATTTTTTTGATTATTTTTAGGGGTAATTCCCAGGTGGGAAAAAAATTAGGTGTTCACATGTGTAAGGTGTATTGCATTGTATTCTATGCTCCACATTCGATGCCTAGAACTTGCCATGTGTGTCTGCAAAGCAAAATAGTAGTTTCGTTCAGTTTTAGAAGTGATATAGGCATTTCTTTGTTAAACCAAATATAAAGTACACCCACCTGATTGTAATCTATCATAGTTAACCCCTTTGAGCTTATAAGCCTGTTTCTTTGGCAACCACATTATAAACCTTACCCAATTGTTTGAATGGCTATCTGTTTTAACCCTTTACCTCTCATGAGCACTTGAATTGTTAGAGAACATGTAAGAGTCAAAGTGTGGGGTAGTGGTTTGGTTTTTGAGTGGAATCAAAGAAATATAAAGAAAGGTGCAAAGTTTTGAAAAAAATGAAAGAATAAGCGCCACTTGAAAAAAAGAAGAGAGAAAGACAATGAATAAATGCATTCCTTGATAAATGGTGAAGTGATATAATTGCACCTGAGTAAATTTGGGGGTAATATAAAGAAAAGTGTGGTGGAATGTCTGGCCTGCCATAAATGTGGTCTGAAAGCGAAAGTAAATGTATTAAAAGTGCTTAGGGAGGTTAGTCACTATATCTAAATATATCCTACCGGTCTTTTAGCCTACATTACAACCAAATTAAGACCTAATTGATCTTAGACTGAATGAGCTCTCTTAGTAGAGTATTACACTAGGGGCAAGCCTTTGGTGCATCTTTGTGGCATATGAATGTTCTTTCCAAGAGTGAGTGAATTCTTTCTCTTTGAGTTCCTACTTGTTCTTAATATTATTCTTGTGGAACTACTCTCGTGTGTGATGTGAGGGCACTTGATTCATGACGGAAAGGTAAGTCTTGACCTCTGTGTAGAGTACTTTGAGGAAGTAAGAATATTGTATGGCATGTGAGAATCGACTCTTGAGGCATGGATGTTACATTGCTAGGTAAAACTCGTGTAATATGTTCGTGGTGTGACACATTAGGGAAATACTTGATGAAAGGACCTTTGTTGAGTAAGGTGGATTGCTCCAGAACTAGCAATGATTTAAGTGTGGGGTGCTGATAATAGGCTGAATTCACGTAGTTTAGCGTATATTTATACTCCAACTTAATGATGTTTCACTGTCTTAGGAATGTTAAATGATGTTAAAATGTCTCTAGTTGTGGATTTTATGTTTCGCAGGAGCAAAGTGTGCTTATGAGGACCTAGGATGGTGTTTGGAGCCAAATTGAAGGAGAAAGACCCCTTAGAGTTTCTAGCGTGTGAAAAAAAGGAAAAAAATTGCTAAGGCATACTACTAGTCCACTAGCGCGGCCATAGCGCGGCCACTAGCGCGGCCGCGCTAGTCCAGGTGTTTGAGGCAGAATGAAATCCCATTAGCACACCCAGTAGCGCGACCGCGCTAGCCCAGCGATCAGAGGCAGTACACTTAGCCATTAGCGCGGCCAGTAGCGGGTTCACTAGCGTGGCCGCGCTAGTCCAGTTCGCACACGTATTTTCAGGGGTAAAATTAAAAGCTTGGGACAATTTCACTTAACCTATATAAGGTTCAACTCACCCAAAAAGAGAGTATTATCAAGGGTTTAAAGTCTTGTTCAAGGAAAGCAAAGGCAAGAGGCAAGGAGGACAATTGAGCATCAAATCTCATTTTTTTCCTTGTGTTTTTACCACTATTGATGAATTCTTCTAATGTTGTTTTTAGCACAATTATGAGTAGCTAACTTATTTACTGTAAGGTTTTGGTGGAACCTGTTGAGGATGAATATCTTGTTATATTAATATAGTTTTCTTGGTTTTAATTTCTATTTGTTCAACTAAGTTCTTGTTGTAGTTGATTGAAGGGTCCTCAATTGGCTGTGCCTATTTAGTGTGTATCTACTCGAGAGAGAGTGCTTCTTTAGGTAGTTGTTTAACAACACCACTCCCAAAGTATAGGAGGGATCCATAACCGAGGCTATAAAAGCTGGATTAGGGATAACGATACCTTGGGTGCAATCTAAAGTGAGCTATAATAAAAGATAGCTAGCGTAACTCGGGAGAGTGCATCTAGTAAATTATCGTAATTACTCGAGAGAGATTTACGGTAACAAGAGTGCTCATGATTGATAGAGATAATTAGGCCAAACTATATGAAATATACAAGAAGGGATTCCATCAACAGGGGAAACCATAACGTTAGATCTTTCTCGCATTTGTTTACAACCCAGCAATAGTTATATTCTAGTTTAATTAATTTCATTCAATTTTAATTAGTAGAAACACCAACAATTGATATTCATAATCTTTGGGAAGTTGATTACGAAGAATCGAGTGAGTCTAACAACGATAATTGATAGGTTAATTCCCTGTGGGATTCGACTCTGGGCTAAATACTCAGATTATGTTTACAACGTCCGCTTAATCCTTTTATAAGGCATAGTTGGGCGTGATCACATTTACAAAAGATGTAGTTTATCTTTTCTATCTAAAGTTTTTGCAAAAGGTCGTTATGTAAATTTATTATTCTTTCTTGCAACCGCACGAAGCGCGGAAAAATTTACTAGTTTTTAGTATAAGAGTTTAATAAAAGGAAATATAGGGAGTAGTAATTTATTACATGTATTACGCAGCATGCTGAAAATCGAACGGCCCCTAAGAAATTGAGATTATCGTATATCTATATCTATATCTATCTATATCTATATCTATACTATATTAAAAGCACAAAGACTCTTAGCAAAATGTCGTTCGTCTTTTTTATCCTTTTAAAATAGAGTTCATATTATACAAAATAGACATTTAAATATTTTACTAATATTTAGGAATTTGTGATTAAATCCTTCCTTATTTGAATTTAGTTGGAAGTCCTAATATTTTGAAATTTAAAATCAATTAGAATTTTACCTTACATAAATCATTTTGTTAATTGAACTATGTGTCAAAATTTTAATACCACTAAATATATTTCTTTTAATGGAAACACAAAATAGCCTAAAAAATTCTCAAAATTAAACCATACAACCGGCCATATCAACGTCTAAGAAAATGGATATTTAGTCTAATTTAGTACTTTTATAACAATTTTACCGAACAAGTTTCATTATTTGGAAGAAAATACAATAATAAGCATCAAAGGAGGACAAACCTGTCAACAAAAGAGGAAAAGAACACAGATAAAGATTTAAAAGATAAAACATTGAAAAAAATTCACATTCCTCAATTTTGCTTTAAAAATCAAATATTTTCTCTAACTTTAAAAATAAAATCCTCTTGTCATATGCAATATCGAATCTATTTTGTTGTTGACATTTCCAATGCCTCTCTCTATATGTAATATATTTTTGAATGATATTTTATTTTTTTTACTTAGATGGCTTGCCTATAATTAAATTTATTATATTTTGTTATAAATAATAATTTTAGTTCATTAAAATTATAAATAGAAGAATTATTTTATGACTTTGTAACAAAATCTACTGCTATTCTTAACGATTATTATTTTAAGTATTTTCTTACGTTTCACCTTCTCTCTTATCCTCTACCATGAATACCATTTTTTGAGTTATGATTATCACTAATAAAAAAATTTAAATTATAATAAAATTTATTGAAAGTATAAATAGATAAATTTTAATATTATTAGGTTATAAAAATAATAATAATTTTTTAATAGATATTTCCATGAAGGTTCTGAGAAATCAAAATAAGACATATGACTATTATCGTGGGCATAATTTCTTCCTATATTAAGGTACTTGAATAAATAACATTATTTTTCTAGGAACTTATATTTTTTCTTTAATTTGTATTTTATAACACAAAAACATTAATTACAATAATATATGTGTAATTTTAAAAACTTGTATACATTAGTATAAAATTCACAAGCAAAGCGCGTACCATGAGATTAGTTATATTAAAAGCATGAAAGCCCTTAGCAAAATGTTGTTCTCTTTTGTGTCCTTTAAAAATAAAGTTCGCGCCGAACAGAATAGTCACTTGATTATTTTTCAAATATTTCGAGATTTTAAAACTAATCAAAATAATCCTTTATTTAATTATTCCTTAATTAAGCTATGTACGAGTACCTAAAATGTAGGACTTAAAATCAATTATTATTATACCCTATATAAATTAATAATTATTCAAATTATTTGACAAATTACAATTCCCGTGTATATACGTTTAGTTTAAATTTGATTTAGAACAAAAACTAATAAGTAATCATTGTGTAGCCTAAGCTAAAATCTGACACTGATTTTGAATAATAAAAATTTCCATAGACATATATAATGACATTGTTGAATTTCTTTTCTTTATATATATAAAATCTAGCCCTAGCAAAGCCTAGTGGATTAATAAAAAAAATATGACAATAAATCTTGAAAAATACAAAACTGCCGAGGATAATATTGTATTAGATTTTAAATAAAATAATTGTACATCTATATCTATTTATTTATACTATATTAAAAGCAGGTTAGCCTTTAGCTAATATCGTTCGTCTTGTTTACCTTTTAAAAATAGAGTTCACACTAGACAAAACTGTAATTTAAGTGATTTCCTTGATGTTTAAGACTTTAAAATAAACTAATTCTTTTACTATAAATCTTTCCTTATTAGAACTGTGTACGGATTCTAAATTGTCACGACCCGTAATTTCCACGCTTGGGATCATGATGGCACCTAACATTTCAGTTGCCAGGAAAGTCAATGTTAGAATAGTTTTTAGTCATTGTTAACAATTCAAATTAAACAATAAGCAAGAAACTGAATAAACTGAAATAGAATGAGAAATATCATAACAACATCGATATCAAAATACAATCACAGATCTGGTGTCACAAGTACACGAGCGACAAGAATAATACAAATAATGGTCTGAATGAAAGTATAACTGTCTGAAATAAATTAAACAACTAGAATAAGGTATAAGGGGACTTTTAAAATAGTACATATGTATCATCATTTGATTTATAAGCACACATAAGTATCTTTCATATTTTTCATAATTTTTAAAGGCTTTAAATCAATTTATTTCTGTATTTTATTATATAAATACCCAATAATTATCCTCCAAATTATTTTTATGATAATTTAATCATATAAACTTATCATTTATACCAAAATGAGGTTTTAAATGTTTCTCGGTGCATTTCTTATAATTACATTTGCATTTTAAGGCTAATTGTATATTTTTACAATAATAGCCCATATGCATGTATAATTATATTGTTTATGCAGAAAATGACTTTTTATATTTTTATAATGTTAAGTAGTTATTTTCAATCATTTTAGTGCACAAATGATATTTTTGTTATTTATTAATTACTTTTATAAATTATTTATTTATTAAAATAAGATATTTAAATAACAACCCAAATCTTACCTATTTTCGGACCTAAACTACCCAAACCCCAGCCCAATAACACCTAAGCCCAATCTTGCCCCCTCCAAACAGACCCAGCCCGACCCCCCAAACCCTAGATAAATTGTCTCTCACTCGCCGCCTTTGAACTCTCTCAAACCCTCCTCCTCTATGTCAAAACCCTAGCTGTCTTCCCCCCAAATCCCTCTCCTAATCCCACCTAACATGGGACCGTTTCTTGTCATATATGACCTCTCCCTGGTACTGGGTCCTTTTATATACCGCTTGCCTAAACATGGAAAGAGGATCTCATAAGAATCGAACCAAAGTCGGTTCAAATCCTTGACCTTTCTGCTATTCCGTCTATATTGACTCTTGTTCTACTACGGGTACGAATCTCTATATATTTTTGTTGATTCTTACTTATCCTAAAACTAGGGTTTTAAGATCTCTTTAGATCGAACCAAAATTGGTCCGATTCTTTGATTTTAAGTGATATTTTTATTATACTGTGTAATGTTTGATTTTTATTTTTAGATTCTGCCGATTTTTTTCACTTTCTCTAAAATTAGGGTTTGAAATTTCTCTCTTTTCCTTGCTGATTTCGGTTGCATGTGATGTTCTTTCCTTTCTAGTGTTTGATTGATGATTTTCCTTGTTTGAGTGTTCAATTTCCGCTACTATATAAACTCTTCCCCATTCCGCTTTGAGACAGACTCGAATCGTTAAGGGATTTACTAAATTATTTGAAGTTACGTGCTCTTTGTTCACTAATACTCTTATTCTGTATTCTGGTTCCTGGTCGGCTGGAAACCACGGCTAGAAATTCCGCGTTCTTGCTCTTCATTGACATCCAGAATACTGTGCACTTCCGTTCTTTCTTGTTTTTCGCTTAACTGGTGAGTTACCGAACTTTTGCCACTTCATTCCTATTTACCTGTCATTTGCATATGTTTTCACTTCTGAAGATTGTAGTTTAATATGTCTTCTGGGTTGTTCTCGTATGCAATTCTGATTGCTATTACTTCAATTTTAGGTCTTTCTAATCTTTAACTCCATTATGTTGGTAGTCTGAGACATGCCTAAACCTGATTTGAGCTAATTTCTTTTCAAATCAGTCTAGCCTATGTGTTACTGATGTTTAGAACCTTTGCACTTTAGCCATATGTTTAGTGTTTAACTTTGCTATCAACCCTGTTATTTGAACATGTTTTTCATATCTCTCTTTAGTCGATTAGTTGACTAAGCATGAATTTATTCACTAAGTATATAATATAAGTCTGTTTCCTGAATTTGCTGTGATGATGTCCTACCTATGTAGCACGTTAGATCTTGTTCCTTATTAGTATGCTTATACCATGTCTTGACTTCCCAGTAGTTACCCCGATTTGTTTCTCATCCTGTTTAAGTAATGTTTCCAATTGATATGATTCCTTCTTGTGACACTAGCACCTATACTTAGCATAATTTGAACCTTTTTATTACTATGAGTCTGTGCACATCAACCCTGCAAACCTGTCCTGTTAATATGTGACTACATATGCATTAAGTGTTGAACTTGTTCTTCTGAAACCTTGTTAAGTCTGTTGTTAAAACCTAAACTTGTTATATTATCTGTTCTATGTGCTCAACTTGATTATATTTGTATCCTTCGGTGTTGTCCCTCAACCTTAGTTTATTCTCTTACTACCTAGGCTCTTTCAAGTTCTTATAT
Organism: Nicotiana paniculata; assembly: GCA_005239505.1. Lineage (NCBI taxonomy): Eukaryota > Viridiplantae > Streptophyta > Magnoliopsida > Solanales > Solanaceae > Nicotiana > Nicotiana paniculata. The sequence goes on from ML319960.1 coordinate 25,363, forward strand.
TTGGGAACTCTGACATACTAGGGTCATGTTTCTGATTGCTCAACTCTGTTTTTACCTCCTGGCTGAATCAATTGGTTTCTCGCTGGTTTATATAAATGAAGATATGATTTATGGGATGTTGTAAACTATGTGGACTTGAGAATGAAGGACTGGCCTGGTTGGGTGTATATTTAGGCCTGTTGTAGGCTTAATATAGTTATTTTATTCTGTAATTTATGCCATTCATTGGGTCTGTAGTAATGTTGTAATAACAATTGGGGTATTAGTAAATTGGCAAAAGTGGGTTTATCTTAATCTTGCATTGAAATGGGTAGAAATCCTGCCTATAGGTGTTTTACCTTGCTCAAATATGTTCTGCTATTATGCGTTAGAAATCCTGCCTATATGTGTTTTACTTTGCTCAAATATGTTCTACTATTACGCATTAGAAATCCTGCCTATAGGTGTTTTACTTTGCTCAAATACGTTCTACTATTGTGTGTTAGATAACCTGCCAATAGGTGTTTAATCCGTCTAATCCATTATGCTTCTACATCTTAGGTACCATGCCTATAGGAGATCAAATGACCAATGTCTCAATGTGCATATGAATTAGGCTCTATTAGATTCTGTTAATTTACATGCTACCTAATCTGCAATTTAGAAATCATGCCTATAGGACCTAAAACAGTCTCAATTGTGACTATAAAAATCATGCCTATAGGACCTAAAGTCAGTCTTAATTATGGATTATCCTGCTCGTTCCCTTTAAGTGCTAATTTTGAACTTTCAACACTGTGTCCTTGCCATTATTAGAAAGCATGCCTATAGGATCCAACTAAGTAATTCTGAACATCTTCCTATGATTACCATCGCCCACTACTGTACAAATCACGTAGATATCATGCCTATAAGTTTAACCGCTTATAACCTGTAATCAATAGGCAATTGCGTAGTCACGTAGTAGTCGTATTTAAAGAATGGATCTTGAATATGAAACTGTCTATATTAAAACTCCAGAATCACATAGAGACCATGTCTATAGAATCCAATAGCTTTAACTTGTCTAAATCTGCAACTGTCAAGTGCAAAATTGTTTGCGTGCGTTTGTTGCCAAGTGTCAAAGCTAAGTTGAGCTCTTATTCGTTAGACCCGAACGAGGAACTTCAGGACAACAAACCTTCATGAACACGAAGTGCTATACGCGAACGCGAAGCTGGATGATGCAAACCTTCACGAACGTGAAGAGACCATCGCGAACGCGATGATGAAGGAAACAAACCTTCGCGAACGCGAAGGTATAATCGCGAACGTGAAGAACAATTAGACGAAAAAACTAGGCAGTTCTGGAATTTTATGTTTTTGACCCCCAAGCCATTTAATACACGAACTAGCAGATCTTTGGCAGCTTTGAACATATTTTGAGAGATAACACAAGTTTTGGAGCTAGAGCTCACTTGGGTCTTGAAGATTTGAAGCTTTTGGTTGAGAATTTCTTACCCATTTATGTTCATTTCTTCATTCCTTGCTTTGTATTGTATATCTAAGTGTGTAGTATTTTTCCAACACTTAAATCTTGTTTATGGGAATATTCATATTTAAAGTGTGGATTAAATATCTTGTTGTGCTTGTGTATTGAACGATTTTTATTTATTAAGAAGTGAGTTATTATTTCTTTAAATATTCTTGTTCTTTAATGTTTTCAAAGGGATTATCTAACCCTAGGACTCGCCCATTTACCCTGAATTAATTTTGGAAAAGATAATTTGGGGTTAGGAAAGATTAATTAACAAGAACTTGAAGCTTTAACCCCGATTTTATAGATTCTAGCTAGGGATAGGATTGAACTACTTGTAGCCATATTTGGGTGTGCTTAATATCTTACTTTTTTTAGGATAATTCAATTAGAAATTCTTGTTAGTCTTTGGAAGAAGCTAATATGAATTATTACCCGAGGCTAATTAACATAAACTCGCTCATATTTGTAAAATCGTAAAATACATTGGATCGTTACTTGAGTGTAATTCCCTGTGCATCCATACTTGTAGCCATTGATCATTTTACTTGCTTTCTAGGTTAGTTTTATTATTACATTCAGACATAAATATATTCTCAAAATATTTCTAAGTGTTTGGCTTAGCATAATAAATGATAATTCTCTTACACGCCTAATCGCCTACATATTGTTCTCTGTGGGATTCGACCCCGACTCACAGTTAGATAAATTATATTGCATGCGACTGTGTCCATTTACTTTTTAGTAGTGGATTTGGATGTCATCACGAACCGCTACATTCATCCATGGTCAATGTCGTCTCTACGCTGGTGAGGAGAGCATGGTGACCACACTTGATAAAATTTAGTACTCGCCCACAGAAAATCTTGGGAGAGTAAAAGTTCATTATATGTGCAAGAGTTAAGGTTTCGCCAGTCTCAATTCCGTCGAAGACAGACCACCATCCGCCATATATATGGGCCTACTTGTGCTATGCAAACTTGATATTGGTGGCAAAATTCCAAAATTATTGGGTCGAGCCCTTCACTCGAGCCCAAATAGAATTGGACCAAAGAAAAAGGGATATGTATAGGCATACATAAACCTCTCTTTTGGAGTAAGTAAGTCGCTCTACCATATCTGGGGCGAGAATTTCTATATTGGTGTTGTTTCAGTCCTCCATCACAGTTGGGATTCTGGAAGGGCGAATGTAGGAGGGAAACCTATGGACTAGCCAAAATCAATGTCCTTGAGAAGTTGCAGAAGGAGCTTTTTCTTGAAGGTCGTTTGCAGTGCTAAGCTAAAGGGGTATGATGGTGCTAATAGTTGGAGGTTTAGACTCAGCGTCCACCTCCTTGTCTTTGGTTTTCTTCGGGCCTCCACCGCAGAAAAGACTAGTATTATCAAAGGAAGCATTGTATGAAGATGTGATGGTAAGAGGTTGTAAAAGAAAAAGTTCTTGCTGCAAAACGTTGAAGGTTACTAAAGGTTTCTAAGAAGATGCAGAGAAGAAGAAAGACTTATGAAAGTTAGGGTCTTGATTACTTCAAAAACCGGAAAAAATATTTGTTGTATCATGGGGCAACACGTGTTCGGTTATTAAATGCGAGAAGTTGTGCGTCCTTTCAAGTGTCAGAAACTATTCAGCAACTTTCCCGCCAAGCAATGAATCTTCACCTACTTCCCAGCAACACTAAGATACATCACCGGAAAGTAGGGGGACCATCTGTATGGGGTAAAATTGGTTGATAATAAGTGATCAAATGGTAAGATGACACGTGAAGTCGAAGATAGACAAAGGACGAGTCGAAAAATAATTAGTACCAAATGCGACGTGTGTGATCGGTACCAGATGGATTCCGAAGGGAATATAGCCGGCGGCAGAAGTTCAAAGATTCACCATCGGGCAAAATTTAATGATGGAATATTTTCTAACGTTACGTGAGTAGTTGTTATAGAGAATATTTGTATTCAAGGCTTGCCGTTACATATTCATCTATAACACTTTTATTCTCATTTATAGAGAAGCTTAATCCTAGGATCTTGTTTCCTTAGGTAGAACTATGAATAGTGAGGTTAACACCATTCTAAGGACATAAAACACTCTATACGCAAAAGCCATACTTTACTATTTAGCTCTCACTTTAAAATCTTCATCGTTGCTTTATCTTTACTTTTACTTTTGCTCTCCGAAAGGCTGAGTTCAGAATCGGGCTTGTTATCTTCTTTAATTTCAAGCGCTAAATCTTAACTTGTGTCTTATATCTTTATCGCTTTTGGATCAAGTCAATTCGCTTGTCTATAAACCATGTTACAAATTTAAATGTACCGTTTTATGGGTAAACACTTGGTGTTTTGGGTAGAAAAGCACAAGGCCCATATAAAAGTGTAAAAATTGCGTGGGACACCCTATTTGGTCGCCCTCATTTAACCTATACCCGCTTTGTAAAAAACTTTTAACGTGTACCCACTTTTTAAATAACTTCGGCTCCTTTTCGCTCGTTGAGCTGAAGTTCAGCAGTTAAGCTGAAGTTCGCCAGTTATAAAGACAAAACTTCAGCATTCGGGGCTGAAGTTTCCCAGTTGCAAAGACAAAAGAGCTGAAGTTTCCCAGTTACAAACTTCAACTCTAGAGCTGAAGTTCCCAAGTTATAAAGAAAAAAAACTTCAGCATACGGTGCTGAAGTTCCCCAGTTACAAAGACAGAACTTCAACTCTAGAGCTGAAGTTCCCCAGTTACAAAGTCTAGAGCTGAAGTTCCCCAATTACAAAGAAAAAAACTTCAGCTCTAGAGCTGAAGTTCCCCATTTACTAGAGCTGAAGTTCCCCAGTTACAAAGACAAAAACTTCAGCTCTAGAGCTGAAGTTCGCAAGCTACTTCAGGCCCATCTACTAGAATGCTGAAGTTTTGCGTGATTGCCTTTGCTACTTCAGCTCCATATGCTAAAGTTATGCGCAAAAGCGGGTACGCTTGCAAATTTTTTTACAAAGCGTATATAAGTTAAAACGTTACACAAAAAATGGGTACGGATGCAAAAGCCCCTGTAAGTTACCTATGCCTTGATCAAGAATGGAAAGTTTGTGCCATCTTTATCGGGTAGGAGACATAGGTTTGAATATTTTCTTGGAGATTATTATTGATAAACCAGCCATCTTAACAATACCCCTCAGTAATGAACTTTCCATCTTAGTTTTCTGTTACAATA
>MDKI01178857.1:0-31662 GCA_005239505.1 Nicotiana paniculata
GACTGCACTCGAAAATTGGACACCACACAAATCACCCCCCTCTTGTGTGGTATTGACGTATAACATCACTCTCTCTTTGTACAACGTCATTATTATAATTTATTTAGACTTATATATTTGTTTCCTTTTTCTCATTCTAGATCTTCAAAATTTATTTGGATATGATTTTAATCATTTTTTTAATCAACTAATGTTATATTTTTCTTGATTTTCAATTTTTTTTAAATGATGGCATCAATAAACATAATACTATTTAGCTATACGTAGGTTGATTAGGTGTATTTGCTAACTTAAATTTTATTTATGTTTTTTAATCATACAACTACAACAACAACGATCCAATAAAATTTCAGTAGTGGGGTCCGGAGAGAGTAGAGTTTCTTAATCATAATAAATTAAATTTGTATTGAGAGAGTTAGATCGAATTTAATAGTTGTTCTGGTGATCATATATTTATTTATGCACTAAAAATCTATTATACTGATTGAATTATTTCAAAATGAATTGGATCGAACCGAACTGAACTTATTCAAAACGGGTTGAACCAACAGAATGTACACCCTAATTCAATCTCCTTCGCTAGTTATAGGTTTGTATTAAAAATAATGGCGCTCATAGTCTTCAAATCCTGAATCCGCGCTTGATGATGATGAAAACAATCAGCAGGCATTGGCGGATGAACGAATAACCATGGATGTGGATGATGAGGATGGAACCATGAATTGTACCAATCTAATTCTTTATCCTATAATAATGGAATCATATTTTTGCGTAGTAGCTGTGTTCACAGTTGCAGTATATGAGTTGGGAAGTAGTAAAATGCAAATGAAAAATGTGAGAGTGTAAAGTGATTCATCGTAAGAGTACAAACCCAAAATTTCTTAGTTATTATTAATCATGGCTATATGGGAGTTATATAGGATTGTAAAGTATAGTATCTATCTATCTATCTATATATCTCTATATATAGAGAGATAGATACTATACTTTATATATCAATACAAAATATTACTTGAATTATAAAATAAAAAGGTAAGTTCTTAGATGATTATGAATATTGATAGTGTATAACTTTCTCATAAAATTCTTTAATCATTAATCAATAATTCAACTCAAAATTTATTTCAATTTTATAATGTCCTAACCACAATTTCACAAGTTATCGTGCTTCCTTTCGGTTTCAACAAGAACACATATCAACAGGCAACTAATAATCTACGAAATGTAAATGAACACAAAATTGAAGTGCAACAAAAAAAAGAGACATAAAAAGGATAATAAAGCAAGCTAATGAAGGAAAGTGTAACGACCCGACCGGTCGTTTTGAGCTCTAGCGCGTCGTTCAGCGGTTTGAGGTCGTGAGCAACTTCGTTTCAGGTATTATGACCCGTGGGCGTGGTCGGGCTTGAATTTCGGGAAGTTTAGAGTTAATTTGGAAAGAAAGTTCTCAATTCGGAAGCCTTAAGTTGAAAGAATAAACTAAGATTGGAATTTTGAGTAAACGACCTGCGAATCAGGATTTGAAGGTTCCTGCAGGTTCGTATGATGATTTCGGACTTGGGCGTATGTCCGTATATGAATTTGGATAACCTGGGAGCATTTCGGCGTATATTATGGAAGATAGCATTTTAGAAGAATTTCGTAAATTTGGGCTGTAAGGCATTTCAGTGTTGTTGATGTCCGTTTAGGATTCCGAGCGAGGGAATAGCTCCGTATGGTGATTCTGGAGTTGAGAGCGCGATTGAAAGTGAATTTGGATGTCCGTAGGTCATTTTGAAGTCATTTGGCTAAAGATAGAAATTTGAAGGTTTTTAAGAAATCCGACTGGAAGTGGAAATTTTGATATCGAGGTCGGAATGCAATTCCGGAAGTTGGAGCAGGTCCATAATGTCGAATATGACTTGTGTGCACAATTTGAGGTCAATCGGACGTGATTTGATAGGTTTCGGCATCGGATGTAGAAGTTGGAAATTTCTAAGTTCATAAAGTTTGAATTTTAGTGAGATTCGTGATTTTGGTGTTGTTTGATGTGATTTCAAGGCTCGACTAAGTTCGAATGAGGTATTGGGACTGGTTGGTAGTTTTGGTTGAGGTCACGGGGGCCTCGGGCGTGTTTCGGATGCTCAACGGGTTGATTCGTGCCTTATGAGGATTGTTGTTGTTTCTGGTGTTCTGGGACTTCATTGCGATCGCAGCCCTTGTTATTGTATCGCGTAGAAGGAATTGAAGGGGGAATAAAGTTGGCTTGTGCGAACGCAGTGGCAGGTCTGCGAGCGCGAAGGAGGAAAGTGGGAGGCAGCTGGGAATGGCTTGTGTGACCGCGTGGTGTAGAGTGCGACCGCATAAGGCAGAGTTTGGGGCAGCCTGGTTTGGCCTATGCGATCGCAGTGGACTTTATGTGATCGCATAGAGGGGCAGTGTTGGGCAGTGTTATATTTTAACGGGTCTTAGCTCATTTCCTTCCTTTTTTTTTTTTGGTTTGGACGATTTTGAGGAGCTTCAAGAGTGGGTTTTCATCAAGCATCACTAGGTAAGTAATTCCTTCATATTTCTAAGTTAAATACAAGGTTATTACATGGAATTATACATGAAAATTGTGGAAAATCTTGGAAAATATTGAAGAAAACCTAGAAATGATATTTTGGATTTCTACCACGAATTTGAGCATGGAATTTAGAGTAAATTGCATATTTGAACTAGTAAAGCTATGGGTAGAATATATCTTCGAGAAATTTCGGATTCCGGGCACGTGGACCCGAGGACATTTTGGTCAATTCATTGAGCGGGGTTGGGAAATTATATAATTTGGAATTGTTGTAAATATTAGAGTATATATTCATTGATTTGTTGTTATTTGGATAGTTTTGGGGCGTTGTGCGTCCATTGGAGTCGTCAGAATGGCTTGGAACTCGGTTATGGAATTTCGGAGCGAGGTAAGTCTCCTTTCTAACTTTGTGAGGGGGAATTGTCCCCCTAGGTGAACTAATTTAGTATGTGCTATTATCTTTGGGGGCTACGTATGCACGACGTGACGGGAGTCCGTGCGTAGCTACTATTACTCTTATGTCCGGGTAGTCTAGGACCCACAAGCATGCCTTATTGTTGTACTTGTGATCTGGCCAGTAATATTAGACCGCTAATATGATCAAAATAGTAATTTAATACCTAAGAAGACTAGAGTTCATTTTCTTAATCATGTAGAAAGAGAATTGATTTCCTCCGTAGATAATTGTATACCTAAAGAGGTTATATTACTGAAGATTATTAAACTTGGCAAAAATGAGTTTCAGAACAAAAATTTAAAAGCTATTTTTCGTGTTCCTTTAAGAAGAATTTTACCACTTTCCTGAATAACTGCCTCCTTGATAAAAATACGGATTTATTATGTGTCATATGTTCACCTGAGTCGCAGGTATGATTTGCGAGCAGACTAGCCTTATTATTTTTATGTTGACCGCGTCGCATGATCGATTCGCGAGCGGGGGAAAATAGATGCATCTATGGTTCGAGCCATTCGACCCTTCGGCAGTGCACAGTTTATTATTGTTGGTCCGTGCCGTTCAACCCTCGGCATTGCTTGCGCATGATATTTATTGCGTATTTGCTATGATTTATACATGTTTATCGGCCTAAGGAAGTTTTAAAGGCCAGTTATGAAAAAGAAGAAATTATATGTAAAATGTGAAATAAGCCTGATGCTTCTTATCCCTGATTATGATTTAAATTGTCAACTGAAATGACGAAGACCTTAAAGTGATAAATGTGGAAGGAGTTAATATTATTTATTCCTGATTTTTAATCAATTCCTTATGATATTCATGCTTAGTGTCTCACTTGATTATACTCGATTGACCTCTAGTGAGTGTCTAATTCGACCTCTCGTCACTACCTCTCTGAGGTTAGGCGGGCGACTTACTGAGTACACATTATTTTCGTACTCATGCTACACTTTCTGTGCATTTTATTGCACAAGTACTTTCATAGTGATGTGGCAAATTTGGAGACTTAGGCGAGCTGCATCATCCGGAGGCGATCCGCAGCTGACAGAGTCTCCCTCATATTGTATTTATTTTAATTTTAAATTCCTTGTCCAATTTGTATTTCAGACAAGCTTTGTGATGATTGTATAAATTCTTAGAAATTGCTCATATACTTGTGACACCGGGTTCTGGGATGTGTTTGGGATATATTTGCTAAAATGGAACATTTAAACCATCGTATTTACTTAACGGATTTTGTTTAGTTATTAAGTAACAAGTTAAAGATAATGATTTCAAAAATGCTAAAACATAAAATTTAACTTAACTATTTAAATGATTGGCTTGCCTGACAATGGTGTCCGGCGCCATCAAGACCTTATGGATTTTGGGTCGTGACAACATGGTATCAGAGCTCTAGGTTCCCTTAGGTCTCACGAGTCATTAGCAAGTCTAGTAGAGTCTTGTGGATCGGTACGGAGACGTCTGTAATTATCTTCGAGAGGCTACTGGGTTGTTAGGAGTACTTCCCTTCTTGATTCCTAATCGTGCGATTCGATTCCTTTGAGGCTTATGCCTATGTTTCTTCCTACTCAATCTTATACGTCGCGAAGTGCTTGCTATGAATCGGGAATTTGAGGAATTGAAATGGTGCTACGGATGTGATGCGAGATGTTTCCCATGTGTAATTGGTTGGGGGCTGTTGTTATGGCCTTGCAGAAGGATAATATGTTGTTTCAGCTCAGTAGTTGTGTTTCTGATAGCCTTAAGGCTATGCTCAGGTAGTGATGATGCTTACGATTGGTTATCGCGTGATGTCGATATGATGTTAGAATGCTTGCCTGTATGTTGGGGGTGATGAATGGCTTGAAGGGAGGTCTTCTCAGGGCGCGAATTCGAGATTTCAGCATTTTTGTTCCGGCAGAGGAAAGGCATTTGGATTATAAATGGTCCGGTTGGGGTTGATAAAGCAGTAAAACTTGGTGTCTTCAAGTGAGGTGGGATATGCACCTGTGATGTGGTGTCGTCGTCACTGATAGAATGGAATATGTTAAGTTTGTCGGTGTTATGGCTTCTTTGGTTGCATGTGGTCAGAGTATTGTGAAGAAGTATTAAAGAAGCGGTTGTTAGAGACCATGAGGCGCGGTGGTTCTGTACCCCATAAGTGATAATGAAGGCAACTAGGGAAAGATGATCTTCAGAAAGTTTGAAGTCGTGGTGATCTGTTGGTTTAAGAGCTACAGAGAATGATATTGAATTGAGGCTAGGCGGTGGTTCCATCTCTAGGACGCCAGGTGTAAGAAGTGGAAGTCGAGCAGTCACAAAGTGGGGGAGCGGCAGCATAGCTTGGAATTAGAAGATATTGTCGCGCGTTTAATGGATGTCCATGAGGAGCGGACGGACTAGTAAAGTTGGTAAATGAAGCAGGGCGTAGGATGGGGTATTGATGTCGCAGAGAGTGTGCATTTCAGCGTCGTTGGAAGGTGTCCGCGGGTGATTTCCACAGGTGGGTTATCTCCTGTGAATAGGCTAGCGGTGGCATGGTTGGCAAGTCTCTGTGAGGGGTTCTAGTGGCTATCCGGTAGGAGGCAGAATGTGTGAATGATGCTAGAGAATTTGAGTATTCAGGGAGTGCTAACAAGAGAATTTGGAAGAATTGGACGGATTGGTTGAGCAAGATCATGTTAACAAAGGAGGAAGGATCTCGTCAGGGTCTAGGGTGGTGCAAGGAGTAGCTTCGGGCTAATTGGGGGAGTCCAACCACCTGCAGTTGGGTTGCAGGATTGTGTTATCATGGGGTTGCGGATTGTCGGCGTGTTGGCAAGTTATTACAGCTAAGGGAAATGAGTAAAATGGTGATTGTGCGTGGGATTTGATGAATGTGTGCAAAAGTTGGCCCTGTTAGACTAGGGTTAGGCTTTGAAAGATTCAAAATTTATGCTTAAGGCATAGGTGAGTTGTAAGGATAGTGACTCGGTCACGTGTTTCATTGAAAAGGGTGTTCGTGTGCTAGAAGAGCCTTGGAGTTGATTGTATTCGGGATCAGTCAGAGTGGGTGACTCTCAATAGCTGTCCTAGTGAATTCAAAAGTTAAGGATGTGGTGTTTAAGGGTTAAAGGCAGCAGTATGATTAAGAATTTAGCTTTTGCAGCGTAATTTCAGAGAAAGGGAAAATGGTTGTAGTGTTCTATGTTATTTTCCGCGTGCAGGATAGTATTGGAGGAGTGAGAGAGATAAACTCCGGGTTGTAGAAAGATTATCAGGAGGGTATGAGACGGGTTGCGGGATTTAGGCAGCATGGTCTCGTGAATCAAGGTCACTCGGGATGATTGAGGGTTGAGTTTTCTTTGAGTTGAAGGAAGTTACTATTATTCCTGAGGCTATTGAGGATGATTAAAAGAAGATAGATTGATTATCCATGGTTGAAATGGCACATTTACGGTAGTGATCAGTTCATTCGACGTGATTAAGTTATGCATGTGGTCGTGCCGGTGTGCGAGGCATGTCAGCCGTCGAAATAGATTTTTATTTGGAAGCATTCGAGTATTATGGCCTATCAGGTGTAGGCGGATCCCGAAAGGGTTATGGTAGTTCAGACCACTACTTAAGGATTTGCATGTATTGTGATTGTGGGAATTTACTCGTGTGTTGTGGTTGTTCTCTTGAATTGAGGTAAGTAAAAGGTTTCTATATGATGAAGTGTTCACCCTATTAGTGGTTCAGAAGTTATGATGGAATTCTTGCGCTATCTCATATTGGCATGTTAGGTGCAGTAAGCAGTATGTAACTGGGAGTAAGAATCGAGATTGCGGTTCGGTGTTAACAAGGATGTCATGAGCTCGGATGAGCAAGAAAAAGTGATTTGAAAGTTCATAGTAAGCTGGTGTTATCTTCAGTGTCACCTGAGATCGATATAAGGGGAAAGAAGCTTTGTACCCTGGTCATGGGTTCTTGATGTGTTTTGCAGTATTAGTGTGGTCGGTGATGCGGGTGTGCAGACTTGTTACCTGGTGTGGAAGGTCGTGGGAGCATAACCACGAGAAGATTGTATAAGTGTGACATGTAGTCACTTAATGGATTGAAGATGTGTACTGAATATAAAGAAGTGCAATATTGCTTATTTGAGAATTTATAACTGAAAGGCGTTCAGTTCATTTGGTTGTGGATTGTGGAGTGTTTGTCCCGGCTATGATGGTTGTTCTCCCATATTATGAGAGAAAGTGGGTTAATATGGACCCAGGTAAAGTTATTAGCTTAGTTTGGTGCGAGCAAGGTAGACTCGATGTTTGTGGATGGATTTAAATATGATTATGGGCTCCGTATGAGTCAAGTATGTTCATTTCAGTAGAACGCTTTTCATGGAAAGGTATTAGAACAGCGGATGTTATTCCGTCTTCGTCAAATTCATGTGATAATATGATTGTGCCGTGTGAGTTGTGAAAAGTCTTGATAATTTCTTATGTGTTGAGACCTCTGCGTAGTGATGATGTTATGTGAGAAGGACATCTCTTGAGATCCAGAGTATATATATATATCGCACCTCAGTTGTGCTTGAGTTTTGTAGCATATGTCTTTATCAGTCTCCCCAGGATGGTATTATGCACTTAGCGTGCTTGTGACCAGTATTCGGTAATTTGTAATAGTGAGCGATTCAGCTCCGTGTATCTTCTTATGTAAGTTTTATGTGTGGATCGGGTGGCACGTCGCCACGGGTATGTTATTTGGATCGGGTTGCACGCCGCAACAGTGTGATGATGAGTAAGGTTACTACATTTATTTTTCTTATGTTTTACTTCCTATTTTCTGAGGAAAGTTCATATTAGTTGCATGAGTTGAATAGTCCTTTCTTGAGTCATTTCTTATTTATCATGTTCGAGTTATGGCCTATTGGCGCGATGTGGTATTATGTGAGGCTGTTGGTCATGTTTGGGGTAATTTGTTGTCTGAACAGTTCATACTGGGTGAGATGAGATTATTGGATCAGGGATCAGCGCGATAAGATTATGCGGACTATATTAAAGAACAAATACCATTAATTGGTTCGTAATGAGGTGATGATTCTAGTCAAGAGGAGATATTCAATGATTTGTTAACTCGGTAGTTGGTTATGAATTTCTACACATCTCCTCCGTTGTGGTGGTATCGCCAGCATTATAGCAAGATGTATATATATATCATGAGGTGGATTGGGAGCATCGGATTCGTGAAATTTTGGCTTAAGGTTCAGGGAGTGTCATTGTGGTCAGATGATGAGTTATGCAGTCCATGGTGCTGATTCAACAAAGGTATGTAGTCATGTTCTGGTATGTCGTGTGGTAGTTGATACGGTATTTATCTTGGAACTAGGCCTAGCAGAGAATTTCAAGTGTTGGAACTGGATTCTGAGCTTATGGTATGGATAAAAGAGGATATCTTCAGATTTGATCAAGTTAATATGCTCAACTGGGTTGTGATAGCACGGGCAGGTGCTCGATGTGTTAAACAGTGATTTCTGATAACTCCAGAGCAGTTCTTAGCACGTTCGAGGACGAACGTCTGTTTAAGTGGGGGAGAATGTAACGACCCGACCAGACGTTTTGAGCTCTAGCGCTTCGTTCAGCGGTTTGAGGCCATGAGCAGCTTCGTTTCAAGTATTATGACCCGTGGGCATGGTCGGGATTGAATTTCGGGAAGTTTAGAGTTAATTTGGAAAGAAAGTTCTCAATTCGGAAGCCTTAAGTTGAAAGAATCAACTAAGATAGGAATTTTGAGTAAATGACCTCCGAATCAGGATTTGAAGGTTCCTGCAGGTTCGTATGATGATTTCGGACTTGGGCGTATGTCCGGATATGGATTTGGATAACCTGGGAGCGTTTCGGCGTATATTATGGAAGATAGCATTTTAGAAGAATTTCGTAAATTTGGGCTGTAAGGCATTTCAGTGTTATTGATATCTATTTAGGATTCTGAGCCTGGGAATAGCTCTGTATGGTGATTCTGGAGTTGGGAGCGCGATCGGAAGTGAATTTGGATGTCCGTAGGTCATTTTGAAGTCATTTGGCTAAACATAGAAATTTGAAGGTTTTTGAGAAATTCGACCGGAAGTGGAAATTTAGATATCGAGGTTGGAATGCGATTCCAGAAGTTGGAACAGGTCCGTAATGTCGAATATGACTTGTGTGCAAAATTTGAGGTCAATCGGACATGATTTGATAGGTTTCGGCATCGGATGTAGAAGTTGGAAATTTCTAAGTTCATAAAGTTTGAATTTTAGTGCGATTCTTGATTTCGGCGTTGTTTGATGTGATTTCGAGGCTCAACTAAGTTCGAATGAGGTATTGGGACTGGTTGGTAGTTTTGGTTGATGTCCCGGGGGCCTCGGGCGTGTTTCGGATGCTCAACGGGTCGATTCGTGGCTTGTGAGGATTGCTGTTGTTTCTAGTGTTCTGGGGCTTGTTATGCGATCGCGTAGAAGGAATTGAAGGGGGGATAAAGTTGGTTTATGCGAACGCAGTGGCAGGTCTGCGATCGCGAAGGAGGAAAGTGAGAGGTAGCTGGGAATGGCTTGTGCGATCGCGTGGTGTAGAGTGTGATCACATAAGGCAGAGTTTGGGGCTGCCTGGTTTGGCCTATGCAATCGCAGTGGACTTTATGTGATCGCATAGAGGGGCAGTGCTGGGCAGTGTTATATTTTAACGGGTCTTAGCTCATTTCCTTCCACTTTTCTTTTGGTTTTGGACGATTTTGAGGAGCTTCAAGAGTGGGTTTTCGTCAAGCATCACTAGGTAAGTAATTCCTTCATGTTTCTAAGTTAAATACAAGGTTATTACATGAACATTGTGGAACATTTTGGAAAATATTGAAGAAAACCTAGAAATAGTATTTTGGATTTCTACCACGAATTTGAGCATGGGATTTAGAGTAAATTACATATTTGAACTAGTAAAGCTATGGGTAGAATATATCTTCGAGAAATTTCGGATTCCGGGCACGTGGCCCCGAGGGCATTTTGGTCAATTCACTGAGCGGGGTTGGGAAATTATATAATTTGGAATTGTTGCAAATATTAGAGTATATTTTCATTGGTTTGCCGTTATTTGGATAGTTTTGGGGCGTTGTGCGTCCATTGGAATCGTCGGAAGGGCTTGGAAGCCGGTTATGGAATTTCGGAGCGAGGTAAGTCTCCTTTCGAACTTTGTGAGGGGGAATTGTCCCCCTAGGTAAACTAATTAAGTATGTGCTATTATCTTCGAGGGCTACGTACGCACGAGGTGACGGGAGTCCGTGCATAGCTACTATTATGCATATGTCCGGGTAGTCTAGGACCCACAAGCATGCTTTACTACTGTACTTGTGATCTTGCCAGTAATATGATCAAAATAGTAATTTAATACCTAAGAAGACTAGAGTTCATTTTCTTAATCATCTAGAAAGAGAATTGATTTCCTCCGTGGATAATTGTATACTGGATGAGGTTATATTACTGAATATTATTAAGCTTGGCAAAAATGAGTTTCAGAACAAAGATTTAAAAGCTATTTTTCGTGTTCCTTTAAGAAGAATTTTACCACTTTCCTGAATAACTGTCTCCTTGATAAAAATGCGGATTTATTATGTGAATATGTGTACATATGAGCACCTGAGTCACAAGTATGATTCGCGAGCAGGATAGCTTTATTATTTTTATGTTGACCGCGTCGCATGATCGATTCGCGAGCGGGGGAAATAGATGCATCTATGGTTCGAGCCGTTCGACCCTTCGACAGTGCACAATTTATTATTGTTGGTCCGCGTCGTTCGACCCTCAGCATTGCTTGCGCATGATATTTATTGCGTATTTGCTATGATTTATACATGTTTATCGGCCTAAGGAAGTTTTAAAGGCCAGTTATGAAAAAGAAGAATTTATGTGTAAAATGTGAAATAAGCCTGATGCTTTATATCCCTGATTATGATTTAAATTGTCAACTGAAATGACGAAGACCTTAAAGTGATAAATGTGGAAGGAGTTAATATTATTTATTCCTGATTTTTAATCAATTGCTTATGATATTTACGCTTAGTGTCTCACTTGATTATACTCGATTGAGCTCTAGTGAGTGTCTAATTCGACCTCTCGTCACTACCTCTCTGAGGTTAGGCGGGCGACTTACTGAGTAAACGTTGTTTTCGTACTCATGCTACAATTATTGTGCATTTTTATTGTACAGGTACTTTCATAGCAATGTGGCGGATTTGGAAACTTAGGCGAGTTGCATCATCCGTAGGCGATTCGCAGCTGACAGAGTCTCCCTCATATTGTATTTATTTTCATTTTAAATTCCTTGTCCAAGTTGTATTTCGGACAAGCTTTGTGATGATTGTATAAATTCTTAGAAATTGCTCATGTACTTGTGACACCGGGTTCTGGATGTGTTTGGGATATATTTGCTAAAATGGAACATTTAAAACATCGTATTTACTTAACGGATTTTGATTAGTTATTACGTAACAAGTTAAAGATAATGATTTCAAAAATGCTAAAATAGGAAATTTAACTTAAATATTTAAATGATTGGCTTGTCTGACAATGTGTGCGCGCCCCATCACGACCTTATGGATTTTGGATCGTGACGGAAAGGAGTTCAAATATAATATAAAAATATATTAGAGTGCATATATACAGTTCAAAAGTTACATGGAAGAAAATTTATATGGTTATTAAAATATTATTTAAATAAGAACATAATTTATATAAGGTTAAAATTAATTGATCTCAACATCCTAATAGATATAAGGACTTGGTTCGGAATTTTTATTTGTTGAAATAAATACAAAACAATATAATAATATAAATATTAATAATAACAATTAATTTCCTACTATATGGAAATTTTTTTTTTTTTTTTTTTTTTTTTTTTTTTTTTTTTTTTGGTAATTAAAAGTTTCATTAACCACTAGTGAAAACCAGTACAACGCATTACCGAAGCTTAAAAACTCAGCTTAGCTATATCAACTAAAGACATTATACAATATTTACTATCTAAGCTACTGATCTTATTTACAAGTCCAGAAATAAAGATGCTGTAACCATCCTTTGCAATTGCTGCTTTATTCCACACATGCAGGTTGTGTAAATTAATTGAGTCCTCCTACTACTTTAGGTTGACATATCTTCTCCCAGGCAATTAGTGCTTTCCTAGTAATTTCATTCCTTCCCGACCATATATGGAACTCCTAAGTATTTAAAGGGTAATTCTCCTTGATTGTAGCCTAGCAATTGTAGTATTTTATTTTTCTCCCTAGTGTTGACGCCTCCACAATACACTACACTCTTAGGCATATTAGCCTTCATTCCTGATACTGCTGAGAATGTAGTAAAGCATGCTTGTAATTTTTGAATGGATTCTTTGTCCCCTCTGGCAAATAACAACAGGTCATCAATAAATCTCACATGAGTAATACCAAGCTTTCCACATCTCAGATGAAATTTATACCTTTTTCTTTCTTCAGTCCATTAAACAGCATGCTCAAATATTCCATAGCAATAGCAAAGAGAAAAGGGTATATTGGATCCCCTTGTCTCAGTCCTCTAGTTGCATTAAAAGGCTCCACAAATTCACCGTTAAGTATAATAGAGTAGTTAATTGTTTGGACACAAGTCATTATCCATCCAATAAACTTCTCAGGGGATCCCAGTCCTTCCATGACTTGTTGCAAATAGACCCACTCAACAGAGTCACACGCTTTTTGTATGTCAATCTTTATCATTCACCTCGGAGAAATGTGTTTTCTATTATAAGATTTAACTAGTTCATGAGCTAAAATTATATTGTTTGCTATCCTCCTTCCTGGAATGTGACGACCTGACCGTTATTTTGAGGCCTTGAGTAACTTCACTTCATGTTTCATGACTTGTACGTATGGTCGGAATTGAATTCGGGAAGTTCGGAGTTGATTCGGATGAAAAACTCTCAATTCGGAAGCTTTAAGTTAGAAGAGTTGACCAAGGTTGACTTTTGAGTAAACGACCTCAGAGTCAGGATTTGAAGGTCCCAATAGGTCCGTACGATGATTTTTGATGGTGATTCATAGTAGTTTCAGATCATTTTTCCTTGTTTGTAACTACTGGTGCTGGTGTCTGGTTTTGTTCACGCGTTCGCGGAGAAGGTTTTTTTGGCTGCTGGAATTTGTTCATCGTGAATGCGACACAGGGGTCACGAACGCGGAGAAAGAGTCGCTTCTGTGGAAGAGGGCATTGTGTGTTGATTTACTGATTCTTGATTTGCATCACAATTATAGTATGATTGGTAGCCACGGATGTGCATGTTTTGCTACCTAGTGCAGAAGATTGTGGGAGTATTTCCCACCGGGAAAATGTGTAAGTGTGACATATCCGCCATTTAAATGGTAGAGAATGAAATCAGGTAGGATGATTCTGGTATTGTCACTCATTGGAGGATTTATGTCTGAGAGACGCTTTGTTCCTTTGGTTGCGGACTGTGAGAGTTGTTCCTGATTTGACGGTTATTCATATATGTCATGGATAGGATAATTGTGGATCTTTGGAAGGTTATTGACATATTTTGGGATGTCCGAAATCGGCTTTGAGGTGTGTGGGTAGGCCTTATGTGAAAGTATATTTTATACCAAATCAAATATGTTTATTCAGCATAACATTGCTTACGGATGAGTGTTCGGGCATAGTGGATGATATTCATGCCTGAGTCTATTTTAGGTGCTACTCTTTTATACCAGGTGTGTTGTGGTCTGTGTAGCTTGTGGTGTTATACGAGTTAGATGGTTCTCGAGATGCAAGTCGTTTATTGCACCTCAGTCGTGCTCGAGTTTTGTAGCGCATGACGTTATCTGTCTCCCCAGGGTTGTATGTATGCACTTGGAGTGCTAGTGGTCGATATTCGGGAATTTCATAGGTTTGATCATTATTGATTTCTATATGTGGATTGGGTGGCACGCGCCACGGGTATCATGTTTGGATCAGGTTGCACGCCGTAACAGTATCATGTGTGGATCGGGTTGCACGCAACAACTGTGAGATGTAAAGAAGTAAATGCTCATTGTTGTTTAAAGGAAATTGTTAAGGCTAGTTTAATGCATGAATATCGATGAATTTTCATAACGAATTGATCTTATTAAAGAGCTTGCAGGAAAATGTCCTACCTAATAAGAAAAAAAGATCATGCCCAAAGACTAAGAATTGGAGTAGACCTAAGAGAAATTTGGACATAACTGGTGGCTCTAGAATCGTTAAAGATCGCTAAGCGCGAAACGATTGGTGGTGATTATTATTAATTAAGGAAGATGATATAAAAAATAAGTAGAAGAAAAAATATATAAACAAATATATATATATTAAATAAAGATGTAAGCAAGTTGGATAGTCAATATTTTTTCTTCTGAAAAACAACAAATGATGTTAGTCAAAATAATAAAGTCAAGTAAGTAACATAGCAAGTAAGCAAATAAACAAACAAAGCATGCGACAGATTCTGAAGCATAACAAATAATTGCGCGTCATAGTGTCACGACCCCAAACACTTAGTCGCGATGGCGCCTGTCGTGGAATCAGGCAAGCCACCCGTTTCGTTGAAACAAAGTTTGATTTCTAGGAAATTCATAAATTCAGAAACAAAAGTACTGATAATAATCCATTTGAAAGTCTAACAACCTTAAACACAATTCAAACTCCAACCCCGGATCTAGTGTCACGAGCTACTATAACATAAAAATGTCAAAATAGAGAAATAGACAACAGAGTCTGTAATAATGAAAGTGCGACAGGTAGATAAAGAAGGAGCAATCGAGGCTACGATCGCCAACTGCTACCTCGAAGACTCATGGGAACTCTATCAATCAATCAACCGCTGCTACCGGGCCTCGATGAGCCTGGATCTACACACAAGATGTAGGGGGTAACGTGAGTACACCAACTCAGAAGTAACGAACCCAAACTATGGGTTGAGAGGTAGTGACGGACTAAACATCAGAATTTACAATAAACAGCGTACAGAATTTAGACATGCTAACGGTTTATCAGAAAATGAACAAAATATGCCAAGTATGCTCAGAATACTCTACATGCCAACATATAATATATGAAACCAGTGTGGATTCACACACTGCTCATAACCCTCACACAGAAGTCCACTCAGTACCGTATATGACTCTCAGGCCTAGGGAAGGTCCATCCCGGAATATACATAAACACAGGTGACCGTAGTCACTCAGTACTGAGGAAAAGGTCAATCCAACCCCACGAAGAAGATCCATCTCCGGAATAGAGCACTCGGACAAGATCCATGTACAGGGACGATCCATCCCTCACATACCATCAACTTCGGACAAGGTCCATGTCCAGAGAAGATCCATCCCTCAATATCAATGCGCTCACTGGGGGTGTAAAGACTCCGGAAGGGCTCTTAATAGCCCAAGAGCTATATCAAGCCAACGAAGGCATGATTAGAGTATCGGTGCGATGTGCAGTCCGATCTCATAACTGTCTCAATAACAGGCTCTCGGCCTCACCCAGTCATTACTCTCCAGTCTCACTCACATGGCTCACAGATGCATGAATTAGCTCGAAACAATGATAATCATGTGAAATTAACAGTTACAGAGACTGAGGCATCGAATGATATGTTATAACAGGACTGAGTATATGAAATCAAATAACACATAAGGAGACAGTAACATACGACCACTCGGGTCTCAGCACACATTAGCTACAATAATAACAGTACGGATATCAAACCGTAATAGCAATTAGACGGTGTCATGGGATGATCCAGGCCAAAATCACTCGGTGTACGACCGCACGCCCGTCTTGGTATGTGCGTCACCTTAATTACAGTCGTATATCATGTAGTTCGGGGTTTCGAACCCTCAGAACCATGTTTGGAAACGTTACTTATCTCAAAACCGGCTAAAATCCTAGCCCACAGTGCCTTTTCCTCTAGACTCGGCCTCCGATTGCTCCAAATCTACCAAAAATCAGATTTATATCATTATTATATGCTAAGGAACGAAGCCCATTCGAAAATTATCAAAACTAGCCAAAAATTCCGAAATTAGCCAAATCCGACCCCCGAGCCCACGTCTCGAAATTCGATAAAATCACAAAACAAGAATCATTATTCCCTCACGAGTCTACCCATATCAATTTCATCAAAATCCGACCTCAATTGCCCACTCAAATCATCAAAAAATTTCAAACTTTCCACCCATTTTTCCCCAATTTCCACTCTAATTCCTCAAATTAAATGATAAAAATCAAGACTAAATCATGAAATTAACCAAATGTGATTGAAGAATACTTACCCCAAGAACTCCACTGAAAATCCCTTCAAATTTCACCTTCTCCCGAGCTCTCTAATGAGTTTTTGAAAATATGGACTAAACCCTCGTTTTTGAACTTAAAGTTTCTGCCCAGGTATTTTATTCACTGCGATCGCGGAAATACACACGTGATCGCTAAGAACAAAAATACCACTGCCCAAAGCTTGCCCTACGCGATCGCAGACTGCCACACGCGATCCCGATGTAGTGAGACTCAATCCCAACGCATACCTCTTCACGCGATTGCGAAGCATAACCATCTCAGCCTCACTCGCTCCCTTCGTCTCACGCGATCGCATCCTTCCTTCTGCGATCGCATAGCACAACTCACCCAGCCCCGTCCACTAAGCCTACGCGATCACAAGAATCCTTACGCGATCACGTAGAAGAAAACCAGCAAAATTTGCCATCACTCAAGTCCAAAAATTGATCCGTTAATCATCCGAAACACACTCTTGAAGCCCTCGGGACCTCAACCAAACATGCCAACACATCCCATAACCTTATTCGAACTTAGTCGAGCCTTCGAACCACTCAAAACAATGCCAAAACACTCAATTCAGCTCGGATTCAAGCCTATGAACTTACAAACTTTCAAATTTCGCCAAAGATGCCGAAATCATCCAAAACACGGCCGGTTGACCTGAAAATTTGCGCGCACATCCAAAATGACCCTACGAACTTGTTCCAACTTCTGAAATTCCATTTCGACCCCGATAGCTAATTTTTCACTGCCGGCCGAAAATAGCCAAAAACTCAATTTCGCCAATTCAAGCCTAATTCTACTCCGGACCTCAAAATCATATTCCGAACACACTCCTAAGTCCCAAATAACCTAAAGAAGCTATCCGAGTCGTAAAATCAACATTCCTAGGTTGTTTGCCTAATAGTCAATTCCCAGTTGACTTTTCAAACTATAAAGCCAATTTAAGAGACTAAGTATCTCATTTCTCACCATGACCGCTCCAAACTCGAATCAACCGACCCGACACATCATGAATAGGTTAAATAACATATGACAAAGCTGAAACAGGGGAAACGGGGCTAATTTCACAGAACGACCGGCCGGATCGTTACACCTAGTATGTAGGGGACCTCTTTGTGCCAGAGGCAAATCTAACGTGTATTTGAAAGATAAATATGCCATTATGTATCATCCCATTGCTGTAAATTAATTACATATTATATTTTTTGGAAAATAAATAGTAAAGTATAACTGCTTAAACCACTTCTTTTGGTTAAAATAAAATATATTTTCATCAAAAGATCAAAAGAAAGTATAATAAAATATATTTTGTCATGTCTAAATTTCATTAATTATGTAATTTGAAAGTTTTCACACATCATAGATTTAGAGCAAATGGTCCACACACTAGTTGTTGACACTTCAAATAATGCACATATACGTGATAAGGTGTCATTTGGGGATGAAAACTCACTTGGACATTTGGGTAAGGTCAAATAATGGATTTAATATACCTCGAGTATTAAATCACTAAGGTTAAAATGATGCATGCTCTTAAAAGGGTTTTGGTTTAGCTCTATCTTAGGCTGGCTAAGAGTGAGTTTTCTAGACGGGTATTCTCCTAAGCGGACCACTTGAGAGTGGAAAGCCCGTAGCTGTCGACTGCACTGCTGATCGAATTACTCGCGATCTTTTCCCTAAAATGTATTTTTTTAAAAGTGCACAGCCGCAAACCACGTAACCCGCTAAGTGTATACTTTGTGTGAATTTTCCAGGAGTGGACGAAGTGAAATGAATATCACATTTATAGAAAGCAATAGTATATAGACAAACAATTCATATAAACAATTTACCACATAAGACAATTCAGAAAAGCATCATAGACAATTACAAATAGATCAAAATTATTATTAACCTAAGCTTGTTATGGTTTAGAACCTAAATCCCCAGCAAAGTCGCCATGCTGTTATACCCTAATTTTAACACGGGTCAAAACAAAGTATAATATATTAGAAAATCCGAGGTTAATTAATGAAAAGAGTTGTCATCTAGTTATTTTAAAGGTGAATTAGGACACAAATTTAATAAATAATGCTTAAAATTAACTCTGTTGTATGGTCTACTTAATCTTAGAAAAAACTTAGGTAAGGATTCTAGCTATCTCAAAATATTATGCTAAATTATTAATGTATAACTAATCATGACTAGATAGAAAACAAGAGAGTATTCGATTTCAGCATTGGCTAACTTCTGTGGAACTTAGCTACTTATACCTTAAGGAAAATATTTAAGTCCACCGAAAAATCTAATGATTTTGAAGAAAATATTTAATAGATTAGTTTTGACATGATGAAATCAATAACATAAAATCATTATCAAAGGAAGAACGCTTGGATACAAGTCTTCCTACTTGTTAAAAGAAAAGCAATTTTCATTTGGACTTTTTAGAAAACGCTCAACTGAATTTAAGCATATTATTTATATAAAATCTCAACTTGATGATGTTCGAAAGGATGTTAACGGGATCTTTTGAAATACTTCATTTTGACGAGTTGTGGAAGTGTCAAATTATTGTTTTTGAAGCGTTAGAAGTAGAGTTAAACACTACATGATAAAATAGGTATCTTGTTTGCTAGCTAAAGAAGAAATCCTAAGTACTTAAATAGACTCAATCTTCGAACCCATGTTAGGCGTGAGATAAACACAACTACAAATAAATCAGGAGACATCAAGAAATTATATAAAACAATCATAAAAGAAAGACGTCATTGGCGTCCCCAAACATTTCACTTGTTTCCTTGATATCGGGTGCACTCTAAGTAAGATGCCATGTGATGACTCCATGCTCGAGTATGGGGGAGTCTCGCATTAAAACTCCATGTTTGCTCCAAGCACATATGCACAAAAAAATTAGAACGAAAGAGCGCCATTTCTAGAAGTGCCACAGAGAAGGTGAGAACTAGAAAAGCAGATTATCTAAATAAGCTATAACCTTAACACCTCATTTCTTCTTACTCAAAGACTCTTCCCAGGTATTCTCACGATGAACTAAACTAGACAAATGTTCAATAAATTAAGCCTATGACTGTAGTTACTACGTTTAAGCAAGTCAGGGAACAAATACTAGTAATTTTAAGCCTTATAGATATGTGTTTTATGCTCCTTTAAGGTTATTTTCCAGATTTTTAGAAAATAGATGCCAACACCTAAAAGAGGATATGTA
Source organism: Nicotiana paniculata (assembly GCA_005239505.1). Lineage (NCBI taxonomy): Eukaryota > Viridiplantae > Streptophyta > Magnoliopsida > Solanales > Solanaceae > Nicotiana > Nicotiana paniculata. The sequence goes on from MDKI01178857.1 coordinate 19,481, forward strand.
AGCATGCATCAATGTGTCATTGCAGCACATGCTTCTAGCTAAGGTCTATTTCACTATGAGCAATGTCGAATGCTATTGTCATGGTTTGTAAGACACGAAGAGAAAAACTATAAAATATGGATCCTTATTCTTAATTTCTCCCTTAAGATATGCAAGAAAAAGTAAGAAATTCTTAAACCATTCCAAAACTAAAAGAAGGCGTCAATATGCAAAGATAGTATTCCAACAGAACATCTCCAAAATCAAGAATACTTGAGCAAGCCAGACAACTTCCACAATCATTATTCATAAACAATATACATATCATCTCCTACATCTTATGATATCAAGCTAGGTAAAATCTAAGCCTTATGCCTTCTTGAATCTGATCCTGTTATTATCTAGTTCCGAAAGCTTATTAACATTCTATCATGCATATACTTGATCTAATCTTGTTAAGCATTACAAATTTCTCTAACCAGACTTTTACATAGAAAATTCCCCGCAAAATTGTTTAAGTCTGTAACTGCTTTTCACATTTCAAGAACATTCAAATCAATTTCCTATCGGCATAATTTCTACTACGCTGCCAAGCTTATGAGTATCAATAAAATCAGTTGTAGTATGACAGATATGCATATCGGGGTGGCGTCCATCATGTACGAAGCAAAACAAGTTGTAACAGTGTTTCTAGATTACAAGAACAGCCTTTTAATCTAAATCCTCAATATAACCAGACATCAAATCAATCTCACAAACTTATAGTCATGAGTTTTTAGTTTGTTTACGGGCATATTTTTTAACACATGGAGAAATTGGTCAAATACCAACATACTAACACACAAGAGGGGCAAGACATAATCACATGAGCATTCAAAAAATCAAACAACATACACATATGACAACTAACATTCTCCTAATAGCATGGTTTCTTCAAAACATGAACTTTAGTTCATGGCTTTTAACTATACAGAATAACCGATGGCTCATTAACAGTATAGGGACATTAGAATAGTTGGAGTTTGAGATTTGAAACGGAACCGAGTGTTTACAGAAATATTTTTGTCTAACAGTTTACTTTTCACTTAAGCACATGGATGAAACATAACATGATTTAAATCATGATTGCTACCACATGAAGAGCAAATAAGTAAATGGTTTCTACAAGCAAATAATAAAAAGCGGACCTAGCACATGATTTCTAACGCATAGACAACAATTAAAAAAGTATTAACTCATGATTCCTATTAAAAGGGAAATAACACAGAATGATGACTTCAATCATCTTTCAACCAAACCATGTTGAATATCCATTTTTAATGATGTCCAACAAAAAGAGAAAATCAAGCAAATACTATCCAGAATGGAAATAAAAATAAGAAGAAAGTCGCTAACCTTCTTCGGGGCAGTGAAACGGGGTCTTTTACCTATAATCGAATAACTCGATACCTCAAACGTGAACAAAAGAATAAATAAAAAGTAGCAGCTCTGTATTGGTTAAAAACCAACAGAAATTGAGAAGTACCAAAGGAGAAAACATTAAGATGTTTAGAAAATGTTCTTAAATAGTGAAAATCAAGCAAAGAGTAGTGGGTTTGAGGGTTAGAGGCGTCGGCCTTAGACTTAAAGGGGATAGAAGGGGCGGCCAACCTCTTATTGAAGCCATCCAAATTCCATATTTATATGACGAAACCTAGGGTTTCTTTTAGCGGGCATGGGAGGTTAAACGGTTGGGAACCTTAATAATTGTCCTTTTGGACAAAAAGAACTTTAATAGGGGTAAAAAACAAAAGAACCAATTTATATATAACGCCCAAAAACTGGGCACTATACCTTAACGGTAACTTTTGCCGTTAAGGCATAGCGTTCAGTTTTTGGGCGCTATACCTCTGAAAAAGTTGATTGTCAGGTATAGCGTCCAAAATCCCAGCGCTATACCCCTTTTTGTAAAGAGAAGTGGGTCCCTTTCTAATATGAACAGCTATATGGTGCTAATTTCAGGAAAAATACACTGACACAACAAAATCCAATGCTTTCTGGCTTTATTATTTTATTTTTTATTTTCTTGCAAAAATTGATAGGAAAAAATATATAGGTAATATTCTTTCTGTTCCAGTTAATGTGAACCTATTTCCTTTTTGATATGTTTAAAAAAGAATAATCATTTTCTAAATTTGAAAATAGGTAATACTCTCTCCGTTCCAGTTTATGTAAGTTTGGGGACCGGCATGACAAAGTGGCACAAGTATAGGTGTCATTCAGGCTATTCTGTCAACTTTTATACTATTTTATAAATTAAAAAAAAATTCACGATCTAATATATGACCCAACTAATCCATCAACTAATTACTATAATTTCTTTTTGGAACTAATGAATCTTATAATATTATAGTAATTTGACGAATTATAGTGGCTAGTGATTATGTTATTAACAGTTATTAAATATCAGGTTATGGTTTAGGATAGTGTATTATGTGGTTCATTCTAAAAATGATATTTTTACGCCAAACTTATTTATGTTCAAGGTTATGGTTTGTGATAATGATAATAAATGGCATCGATGAAGGTTCTGCATATATAAGTTTAGCAAGTCCTTTGTTTGGATTGTTGGCTATTTTTGATAGTTTTTAAATCATACGGGTATAAGTCACATTTTATGTTTCTGCAAAAAAATAAGTGAAATATGTTTTGAAAAATTATGTCCAAGCACATTTTCATCTTCAAACCAAACTTCATCCAAATCAGATTTTTAAAACAAACTTGAAAATTTATGGTGAAACGCTAGCTTAATACAGGGGACAAGTAAACATGATCGGATTGAGTAAAAATACCATCCAAATATGGATACTTTAAAATCCCCTTATGGATATAGATTGTTGTATTTTTATTTTTTTTTAAAATACAGTTTATTCATGGTATTTGATTATACAGTCAATATTTTTTTATCAATCATTTACTTTTATATCAATCATATATAAATATAAATATACATACATATGAGTTTAGGACAACAAGTACATTTACACTTAGAAAAAGCTACATCATCCCATAGAGTAGTAGTAGATGACAGTACATTTATATTTAAATAATATACTTCTTCTGTTCTAATTTATGTGAATATGTTTGATTGAACACAGAATTTAAGAAAAAATAAAAAAGTTTGAAATTTGTGGTCCTAAACAAGTTAAAAAAGGGCCCAGAGTATTTGTGTGGCTATAAAAGCTTCTCATTAAGGGTAGAATTGTAAGTTCAAGCTAAATTATTTTCAAATTTAGAAAAGAATCATTCTTTTTGAAACGGACCAAAAAGAAAATAGGTTCACATAAACTGGAATGGAGAGAGTACCTATATATTTTTTCCTATCAATCTTTGCAAGAAAATAAAAAATAAAATAATAAAGCCAGAAAGCATTGGATTTTGTTGTGTCATGATACTTTTCCTGAAATTAGCACCATATAGTTGTTCATATAGAAAGGAACCCACTTCTCTTTACAAAATGAGGTATAGCGTTGGGATTTTGGACGCTGTACCTGACAGTCAGCTTTTTCAGAGGTATAGCGCCCAATTTGAGGTATAGCGCCCAAAAATTGGACGCTATACCTTAACGGCAAAAGTTACCGTTAAGGTATAGCGCCCAGTTTTTAGGCGTCATATATAGATTGATTCTCTTTTTTTTTACACCTATTAAAGTTTTTTTTGTCCAAAAGGACAATATTAAGGTTCCGGGCTCTTTGAAATTGGAACCAAATCTGCAAAATGTACTGAAAATCACATATTCTGTAAAGGAGATTCGTCTCTTATCGTCACGGACTTTGTTTGACTAAATCTTCGTGGAGATGACATAGAGAGGAGCGTTTGAAGGTTATACAAAAATGGAGGCACACATATCAGATTTAGGGGAGAGAAGTCTGGAATTTTGTTCAAAGAGGAAAGGAAAAGTGCTAGCATTTTGAAGGAGAGAGAGAGATTGGAGACTTTTAGGGCTTTTGGAGGATTCTTTGTATATGGCCTAGCGGACCGGGTTAGTTATGTTAGCAAACTTGGACTAATTAGGCTGGCATGGGCAACTAAAATTGGGACTTCATTAAATGCCTATTCTCTTTTGGGCTTCTAATTAGGCTTATGAATTCTATTAGCCGCAATATGTAGTATTATGTAATATTAATATTATTTAGGTAATTAAATTATTTAATAATTATTAGTATTAAAATAAGTAGGAGAGATTTCAAAAAATGAGAATGTTATACTATTAAGTAATTTATAAAATGTGGAATTAAGAAATATCACTACTTCATTAAATAGAGAAACATGAGATTTTTTTTTCAAAATATAATAGAAGTACTATAAAGATACTAATAATAATAATAATAATAATAGTGATGATAGTAACGGAGATTAGTTTGTGCTGAAATGGTAAAATAACGATTCTTATATTATTAGTGATAATCAGAACTATTGCTAAAACGATTGAATTCATGTTATTCCACTATTAGTGATATTAGAAGCTTTAAATAAATATTTTGGAAGAAATGAAGGACAAAATTGGATGTCAACACACATTTTCAAAAGATAGAAGACCTAGGGGCGATTTTCAAAAGACAATTTCTTCCACAAAGTGTTGGTAAGTGATTCCAAATCATCTTCCTCCAATTTCCCATTGTATTTCATGAAATTTCAACCTAAAATCTAGGGTGTTCATGGTAGAAATTAGGGATTTTGGAAGAATTGGGGGTTATTGGGGATTTAGACTTCAATTTGGGGTTGGATTCCAAAACTAATTATATATTCGGGCTCGGGGGTGAATGGGTAAATGGATTTTGGTTCAAACCTCGAGTTTTGACGAAGCAGGCCCGGGGTCGATTTTTGAGTTTTTGAGGAAAAGTTTGGAAAACCTACATTTATATATTAGAATTGATTTCTTTAGGAATAATCAATGTTATTAGGTTAATTATGACTAGATACGAGTGGTTTGGAGGTAGAATCTAGAGGAAAAGCGGTGGTTGAGCTTTGAATTTGGCCTTTGGAGCGAGGTAAGTGTTGTGTCTAACTTTGGCTTGAGGGATTAAGTATTATTTGACTATTTGCTACGTGTTTGGTTGTTGAGTACAATGTATAGGTGAGGTGAGAAGCACCTATGTGTTGTTGTCGAGTCATAGCATGCGATTGAGTCTTATTTTTTGTAACTGTTTTATACATTAATCGTATTGTTCATGATTAGCTTAAACATTCGCCATGTTGAACAGCTTTTATCATGTTTTACGGGAACTTGGTATTTTTGAGTATTAGTTCAAAGTTGAGGTTGGTATGGTGGCATTAAATGTCGAAGTAAGACTGATTTTGTTGATATTTCCATCTCTCCGTTGGTATTGTTCCTTGTTTTGGTGAAGGAGGGTGTAAAGCACAAAGGGTGATGTTGTGCCGTATTTTGTGAGTGATAATGCACGAGGGGTGATGTCGTGTCGTGTTTTGTGAGTGATAATGCATGAACGGTAATGCCATGTTATATTATGAGAGAGTTAATGCACGAAGGGTGATGTCGTGTCGCTCTATTGTTTCATATAGTGAGGTTGAGAGTTAAAGCACGAAGGGTGATGTCGTGCAGTTTCCTTTACCATCTTTGCTTGTTTTATCTGTTTAAGGCATATTGATTGATCCAATTTTATCATTGTTTTTGATTCCTTATATTGTGAACCCCTTAGCATGTCCCCTTCCCAATAATTCATTTCTTATTTCTTTTATTGTTGTTATTGTTATATGTATGATTATACTGCACAGGTTGTTTGTGGGTGTCTTGTCCTAGCCTCGTCACTACTTCGCCGAGGTTAGGCTCGACACTTACTAGTACATGGTGTCGGTTGTACTGATACTGCACTCTGCACTTCCTGTGCAGATTTTGATGTTTGTCCGAGTTGATCCTGACACTAGGTGCTGACTACATTGCTAAGGAGACCCAAGGTAGATTTGCCGACGTCCGCGAACCCTGGAGTCCCCTTCTACCTGTTTCAGTTTACTGTTTCTTTGACTCGTAAACAGTTGTATTTTCTTTCAGCGATTTATTTGTAGTTAAATCGTAGAAGTCCGTAAGTATTGACACCAGATCATGGGTAGTTTATGCATAAATATTCGGATTTTTTCAGTAATTTCCGCTCTCTTATTAATTTGATATGTGTAAATTATTGATAACCGTTGTAAGATTTGAGATTTTCGCTTGTTGAGTCTCTAATGTTGGCTTGCTTGGAAAGTGAATATTAGGCGTCATCACGGTCCTGAAGATGGGAATTCTAGGTCGTGACAAGTTGGTATCAGAGCACTAGGTTTCCTAGGTCTCACAATTCACGAACAAGCTTAGTAGAGTCTGGGAGATCGGTATGGAGACGTCTGTACTTATCTCCCAGAGGCTATAAATTTCGGAACGAGTTTTACTTTTATTCAACTCTGTCGTGCGATTTTGTTTTTCTCAATGAGTATTGAACTTTCCTGTTCTTATTCTCTCACAGATGGCGAGAACGCGTATTGCTTCTTCAGCTGAGCAGCATCTAGAGCCCCCAACAATAGCTCCTACGAGGGGTAGGGGTCGAGGACGAAGCCGTGCCAGAGGCCAAGGCGGGAGCAGGGCTTAGCCCAAGGACCGAGCAGTAGCCCCGGCCTTGGAGCCTCAAGTAGAGTTCGATGAGGAGGTTCCAGCTCAGACTATTCCTGTCGGACCAGCTCAGGTTCCAGAGGGGTTTATTGCTACCCTAGTGCTTCAAGATGCCTTGGTACGATTGGTGGGCCTTATGGAGAGTGTGGCCCATACTGGCGCATTTCATATGGCACCGGCCGTATCTTAGGCATGAGGAGAAGCCAGGCTCCTGCTACTCACACTCTGGAGCAGAAGGCTCCCTAGTTTCAGACTCTAGCAGCTCATCCAGTCAGAGTAGTTCAGCCGGTTGCTGTGGCACAGCCCGATGATGGGTTAACTATGTCCTCTGAGGCCTTGTGGAGATTGGATAGGTTTACCAAGCTCTTCCCAATTCATTTCAGTGGTGCTACTTCTAAGGATCCCAAGGAATATCTTGATAGTTGTCATGAGGCCCTTCGGAACATGGGTATATTGGAGACCAATGGGGTCGACTTTGCTGCTTTTCAGATGACTGGTTCTGCCAAGAAATGGTGGAGGGATTATTTATTAACAAGACCAGTTGGGTCGCCTTCTCTTACTTGGGACCAGTTCTCTCTTCTCTTCTTGGAGAAGTTTCGGCCTATCACCTTGAGAGATGAGTGTCGCCGTCAGTTCGAGTGTCTCCAGAAGGGCAGCATCATTGTTACTCAATATGAGACCCGTTTTGTGGATTTAGCCCGTCATGCTATTCTTCTGCTTCCTACTAAGAGAGAGATGGTGAGGAGGTTTATTGAGGGTCTTGCTCAGCCTATTAGATTGCAGATGGCTAAAAAGACTGGGAGTGAGATTTCGTTCCAAGACGCGGCCAATGTCGCCAGACGAGTCTAGATAGTTCTCGGGCAGGGAGGTCAGGGGTCGGACTAGAGACCTCGTCATTCCGGTGGGTTCAATGGTGCCTCATTTGGAGGCGGGGGTGCTTATGGTAGAGGTCATCCTCCCCGGTCATTTTAGTCAGCACTCCAGGCATCCCATGGTGCCCCAGGTGGTCGTAGACCTTATATGCCTTATTCTGATCAGCTAGCCTACAGTGCACCACCAGCTCCTATAAGTGCACCTCCTCTCCACAGTTTTCAAGGTAGTTACTCTGGTCGACAGGGTCAGTTTAACGGCCAGCAGTCTCAGCAGTCGAGGTCTTGTTGTACTTGTGGTGATCTGAGGCACATTGCCAGATTTTTCCCTCATGCGTCGAGAAGTTCACAACACCAGAGTTCTCGTGCCATGGTTCCGGCACCAGTAGTTGCACCACCTGCTCAGCCAGCCAGAGGCAAGAGTCAGATAGTTAGAGGTAGGGACTAGATTGTTAGAGGTGGAGGTCAGGCCGTTAGAAGTGGAGGCCCGCCAGTTAAAAGTCATCCTAAAGATACGGTTTAGAGTGGTAGGGACCAGCCCTAATGTTATGCTTTTCCAGCCAGACCTGAGGCTGAGCCGTCCAATGCTATTATTACAGGTACTGTTTTAGTTTGTAGTAGAGATACTTCAATTCTATTTGATTCGGGGTCTACTTACTCCTATGTGTTGTCTTATTTTGCTTCATATTTTGTTGTACCTCGTGATTACTTGAGTGCCCCTGTATATGTGTCCACACTTGTGGGGGATGTTATTGTTTTAGATTGTGCATATCGTTTGTGTGTGGTCACTATTGAGAGTCTTGACACCAGTGTAGACCTTCTACTCCTTGATATGGTTGATTTCGATGTTATATTGGGCATGGATTGACTGTCACCTTATCACGCTATATTGGATTGTCACGCCAAGATCGTGACCTTAGCGTTGCCGGGGTTGCCTCGATTAGAGTGTAGAGGGACTCCTGGCACTCTTACAGCAGGGTTATTTCTTATATGAAGGCTCGACATATGGTCAAGAAGGGGTATCTGGCCCATTTGCCTTATGTCCGTGATTCTAGTGCGGAGGTTCCTTCTATGGATTTTGTGCCTGTTGTTCGTGAGTTTCCAGAGGTATTTCCTATAGACCTGCCGGGGATGCCACCCGACAGGGAGACTGATTTTTGTTGATTTGGCTCTAGGCACTCAGCCCATTTCCGTTCCGCCATACCGGATGGCCCCGCCAGAGTTGAAAGAATTGAAGGAACAATTGTAGGATTTTCTCGGTAAGGGCTTCATTAGACCTAGTGTCTCGCCCCTGGGGTGCACCGGTTCTGTTTGTGAATAAGAATGATGTGTCTATGAGGATGTGTATAGATTATCGACAATTGAATAAAGTCACCATCAAGAACAAGTATATGTTGCCGACGATTGATGATTTATTTGATCAGCTTCAGGGTGCCAAGGTGTTTTCGAAGATTAATTTGAGATCTGGCTACCATCAGTTGAGGATTAGGGCATCTGACGTGCCTAAGATAGCTTTTCGGACGCGGTATGGGCACTACGAGTTTCTGGTGGTGTCCTTTGGGTCGAACAATTCCTCAGCAACATTTATGGATTTGATGAACCGAGTGTTCGAGACTTATTTGGATTCCTTTGGGATTGTGTTTATTGACGACATCTTGATATACTCCCGCAGTCGGGAGGAGAATGAGCAGCACCTTATGATAGTTCTCCAGACTTTGTGGGATATTCAGTTGTATATTAAATTTTTGAAGTGAGGGTTTTGGTTTGATTCAGTCACTTTCTTGAGCCACGTTGTATCAGCAGAGGGAATTCAGGTAGATCCTAAGAAGATTGAGGCAGTCAAGAACTGGCCTATACCCACTTCAGCCATGACAATCAGGAGCTTCTTGGGTTTGGCGGGTTATTACCGCCGATCAGGAGCTTTCATCTATAGCAGCCCCGTTGACCAGGTTAACCCATAAAGGTGCCCCGTTCAGGTGGTCGGACGAGTGTTAGGCGAGCTTTCAGAAGCTCAAGATAGCTTTGACTACAGCACCGGTGTTGGTGTTACCATCAGGTTCAGGATCTTACACGGTATATTGTGATGCCTCCCGTGTTAGAATCAGAGCAGGATAGATGTAGGAGGGCTGGGTGGTTGCATATGCGTCTCGACAGTTGAAGGTTCATGAGAAGAATACCTTGTCCATGATTCAGAGTTGGCAGCCATTGTTCATGCACTAAAGATTTGGAGGCACTTTCTTTATTGCGTGTCGTGTGAGGTTTTCACATATCATCGCCTTTAGTATTTGTTCAAGAAAAAGGATCTCAATTTGATGCAGAGGGGGTGGTTGGAGCTATTGAAATACTATGATATCACCATATTGTATCATTCGGGGAAGGCCAATGTGGTGCCCGACCCATTGAGTAGGAAGGCTGTGAGTATGGGAAGCCTTGCGTTCATTCCGGTCGGTGAGAGCCTGCTAGCTTCAGATGTTCAGACTTTGGCCAACCAGTTTGTGAGGTTGGATATTTCAGAGCCCATTCATGTTCTAGCTTGCACCATCACTCGGTCTTCCTTGTTTGAGCATATGAGAGATCGACAGTATGATGACCCTCATTTGTTGGTCCTTTGGGACACAGTGCGACACGGTGATGCCAAGCAGGTTACTGTTGGAGATGACAGAATTTTGAGGATGCAAGGTCACGTGTGTGTGCCTAATATTAATTGTCTTCGTGAGTTGATTCTTGAGGAGTCCCACAGTTCTCGGTATTCTATCCACCCGGGTGCCTCCAAGATGTACCAGGACTTGCGCCAGCATTATTGGTAGAGGAGGATGAATATGGATATAGTTGTTAAGTAGCTCAGTGCCTGAAATTGTTAGCAGGTGAAGTATGAGCATCAAAGACCCGGTGGATTGTTTCAGCAGATAGAGATTCCTGAGTGGAAGTGGGAGTGTATCACTATGGACTTTGTTGTTGGACTCCCACGGTCTCAGAGGAAGTTCGATGCCATTTGGGTCATTGTGGATAGGCTGACCAAGTCAGCGCACTTCATTCCAGTGGCAGTTACTTATCCTTCAAGGTGGTTGGCAGAGATTATATTCGGGAGATCGTCCGTCTTCACGGTGTGCCCGTGTCTATCATTTCTGATCGAGGTACGCAGTTTCCCCCGCAATTTTGGAGGGCAGTACAACGTGAGTTGGGTACGCGGGTTGAGTTAAGCACAACATTCCATCCTCAGACAGACGGACACTCCGATCATACTATTCAGATCTTGGAGGATATGCTCTGCGCTTGTTTTATAGACTTCAGAGGATCGTGGGACTAGTTATTGCCCCTTTCAGAGTTTGCCTACAACAACAACTACTAGTCGACTATTCAGATGGCTCCCTATGAGGCATTATATGGTAGGCAGTGTCAGTCGCAAGTTGGGTGGTTTCAGCTAGGGGAGGCTCGGTTCTTGGGTACGGATTTAGTACAGGAGACCATGGACAAGGTTAAGATTATACAGGATCGACTTTGCACAGCTCAGTCCAAGCAAAAGAGTTATGCCTGTCGCGCCCCCTTTTTCTCGTAAAATCGGGTGTCGACATTTTGACAACTCCTTTTGAGAGGGTAAGGAAAAGGAATTGGTTTTTAGATATCCACCTAACGGATTAAGGTGCGTTAGGGCACCTAGATAACAACAACAACAACAACAACTACCCATTATAATCCCACCATGAGAATATGAGAAGTCCTGCTAGGATGTATGCAGCCTTACCCCTGCCCTAGAAGGATAGGGAGACTGTTTTCGATTGATCCTCGGCTAAAGAAGATGAAGGAAGCCCTGATAACAAGTGATAGCAAGACAAATAGTTAGAAAACTAAATCGGAGATAACAACATAGAATATGGAAGGATTACTGATAACAGGCAATAGAAAGAAAGTATATTTAGACAGATAAGTCTAAGGTAGCACATGAGAATATGAGAAGTCCTGCTAGGAAACTACTGAATTACAGAAGGTAAGTCGTAACAGAACAAGACACGCAGCTATAGCAAACTAAGGAAAAAAGGGTACCATACTAGCACTAATACTATCAAACTAGGGAAGACAAAGGGAAACTCACGACTATCTACTAACCTTCCACCCTAATCTTCCACCTCCACACCCTTCTATCTAGGGTCGTGTCCTCGGTCAGCTCAAGCTGCGCCATGTCCTGCCTGATTACTTCCCCCCAAGACTTCTTAGGTCTACCTCTACCCCTCCTCTCATCTCCCAAGGCCAACCTGTCATATCTCCTGACTGGGGAATCTGTGCTCCTCCTCTTAACATGCCCAAACTATCTCAACCTTGCCTCACACATCTTTACCTCCACAAGGGCCACTCTCACCTTGTCCGGAATAACTTCATTCCTAATTCTATTCAATCTAGTATGCCCACACATCCATCTCAACATCCTCATTTCCGCTACTTTCATACACTAGACATGACTGGCCAACGCTCTGCCCCATTCAACATAGTCGGTGTTGGTCTCAAACGCACACACAAGTATACGTGCTCGTAGCAAGTAATATAATATTAAATCGAATGTCGAACCCACAGGGACTTGCATAAACTACTTGCTGAATCACTCTAATTGTTATTTAATCGAGCCAAAACAAAATCCAGGAATGTAACTAATTTATACTACGATTCTATGAACTAACTAATTATCAAGTGACAAGAATATT
>ML319961.1:0-57149 GCA_005239505.1 Nicotiana paniculata
TCTCGGACTTGGGACCTTGGAATTCGATTCCGGGCATACGCCCAAGTCCCATATTTTCCTACGAACCCTTCCGGACCATCAAATCACGGGTCCGGGTCCGTTTACCAAAAACGTTGACTGAAGTCAACTTTATTCAAATTTCTAATACAAAAATTATCCTTTTTATCAGTGTTTTCACATAAAGGTTTCCCGGCAACACGCCCGGGATGCGCACGCAAATCAAGGTGAGATAGAATGAGGTTTTCACAACCTCGGAACACAGAATTATATAGAACATAAGGGATGACCCTTTTGGGTATATCACAGAGAGAGAGTGAGGGAGTGACGGCGGGCGAGGATGAGAGAATTAGAGGGTTTTGGGGGATGTAGGTTAGGTTAAATTAGGAAAGGTTAAATCCGGGTCGTTGATCAAAATTGATCAACGGCCAAGATTGGGCCGGGTAGATTTAGGGATTGGGCTTGGAGTCTGTTGGGTCAGGTATAGTTAGGTGTTTGGGCTGGTCTAATTAGGATAAATTCATATAGAATAGGCTATTTGTTAAATACCCAATTTAAATTAATTAAAATGATTTGTAAAATAGCTAATAATTATAAAAAAAAATGAATTTCCTGCATAGAAAATAGTTTAAAATGATTATTTAGTATTTAAAAGTAAAAATGACTAATTTCTGGTAAAAAATAGTATAAAATTATATGCTTGGGATATAATTGCAAAGTTATTGCAATTATAGTCAAAAAGTGCCAATTTCGCTATTTATGGAATAATTTGGTCTAAAAAGGACCATAAATAATAAATTAAATCAAGAAACATTTTTGAAATCCTTTGTGATGCAATTTTATAATTATATATCGAAAATAAAATACCGGACAAATTAATAAAATGTAAAAAAATAGAAAAATACCAATTGCTACTAATGCATGATTTTGAAGGTATATATGCAATTTTAAAAAATATTTTGGGAAAAATTGGGTATCAACAATCTCTGTAGCTGAACTGGGTCTAGGCCTGTTCTGAACTGCCTCAATCTTCTTAGAATCTACCTGAATTCCCTCTGTCGATACCACGTGCCCCAAGAAAGCAACCAAGTCCAACCAATTTGAAGATGCTGCTCGTGTAGGAGTATGGCTGACTATCCTTCAGAGTCTAAAGTACAATTTGAAGATGCTGCTCGTGTTCCTCTCGACTGAGCGAGTAGATCAAGATATCATCAATAAACACAATCACAAAGGAATCCAAATAGGGTTTAAACACCCGGTTCATCAAATCCATAAATGTTGTTGGGGAATTCGTCTACCCAAAGGATATTACTAGAAACTCACAATGCCCCTACCGTGTCTGAAAAGCTGTCTTAGGGACATCGGATGCCCTAATCCTCATCTGATGGTAACCATACCAAAAATCAATCTACAAAAACACCTTGTCACCTTGAAGCTGATCAAATAAGTCATCAATCATCGGCAATGGATAATAGTTCTTGATGGTGACTTTGTTCAACTACCGATAATATATGAACATCCTCATCGATCCATCCTTCTTCTTCACAAACAACACAGGTGCACCCCCGGGAGAGACACTAGGACTAACGAAGCCCTTATCAAGTAAATCTTGCAACTGCTCCTTCAATTCTTTCAACTTTGGCAGGTCCATACGGTATATAATAGAAATAGGCTGAGTGCTTGGAGCCAAATCAATACAGAAGTCAATATCTCTTTCGGGTGGCATCCTCGGGCAGATCTGCAGGAAACATCTCTGGAAACTCATGAATAACTGGTACTGAATCCATGGAAGGAACCTCAACACTAAAATTGCGGACATAAGCCAAATAAGCTAGACACCCCTTCTCGACCATATGTCGATCCTTCACATAAGAGATAACCTTGCTGTTAGAATGACCAGAAGTCCCTCTCCAATTCAATATAGCATGATAAGGTGACAGCCAATTCATACCCAAGATGACATCAAAATCAACCATGTCGAGAAGTAGGAGATCTACGCTAGTCTCAGGGCTCTTAATAGTAACCACACACGAATGATAGATACGATCTACAACAATAGAATCACTCACAGATGTGGACACATACATAGCCGCACTCAAAAAATCACGAGGAAAACCAAATATGAAGCAAAGTAGGATGACACATAGAAATAAGTAGAGCACGGATCAAATAGAACTGAATCATCTCTATGGAAAATTGAAGCAATACTTATGATAACAGTGTCATATGACTCATCCTCAGGCCTGGCTGGGAAAGCATAACATCGGGGCTGGGACCAACCACTCTGAACCATGTCCCTAGGACGACTCCTAACTGATTGGCCTCCACCTCTAACGGCCTGACCTCCACCTCTAACAGTCTAGCCTCTACCTCTAGCTAACTGAGCAGGCGGTGTAGCAACTGATGCCGTAACTATGGCACGAGAACCCTACTGCTGCGACTTGGTCGGTGCCCGATGGAAAAATCAAGCAATGTGCCTCGGGTCACCACAAGTATAACAGGACCTTGACTGTTGTGGCGGCTGACCCTGAAACGGACCCTGTCGACCTGGGTAACCACCCTGAAAACTCTGGAGCACAGGTTCACTAATAGGAGTTGGTGGTGCACTATGGGCTAGCTGATCAGGATGAGACATATGAGGGTCGTGACCATCTGAAGCACTGTGAGATGCCTGGAGTGCTGAATGAAACATCCTGGAAGGATGGACTCTACCAAAAGTACCCCTGCCTTGGAACATGGCTCCACCGAACCGAACGGAATGAAGAGGCGTCTTATCATACCCCTGCCCTCTCTCCTATGCAAGAACCACCTCGATCCGCCTGGCGACATTGGCATCCGCCTGAAAAGATATCTCACCCCAGTATCCTTGGCCATCTGAAGCATGATAGGGTGAGTGAGTCCATCTATAAACCTCCGAGCCCTCTCCCTCTCGGTAGGAAGAAAAAGAAGAGCATAACGGTCTAGATCCACAAAATGGGTCTCTTATTGACTAACAATCATACTTCCCTACTGGCGAAGCTCGAACTGTCGGCGGTAATCCTTTCTCAATATGATAGGGAGGAACTTCTCTAGGAAGAGCTGACAGAACTGGTCCTAAGTAAGCGCAGACGACCCAGCTAATCTGGTCAACACGTAGTCCCTCCACTATTTCTTGGAGGAACCCGTCATTTGAAATACAGCAAAATCGACCCCATTGGTCTCAACTATACCCATGTTCTGTAGTACCTCGTGGAAACTGTCAAGGTAATCATGTGAGTACTTTGAAGCTGCACCATTGAAGTGAACTGGAAAGATCTTAGTAAACTTGTCCAATCTCGATAGAGCCTGAGAAGACATGATGGGTCCATCACCGGCTTATGCCGCAATAACTGGCTGAACTACCCCAACTAGTGGGGCTGGTGGAGTCTGATACTAGGGAGCCATCTGCTCCGTAGTATGAGCAGCGGGAGTCTGTGCTCCTCCCCCAGCCTGAGAGACGGCTTATGCCATAGGAAATTTATCAGCCTAGGCCCACACTCTCCATAAGGCTCACCAAACAGAAGAGCGTCCTGAAGCACTGGATGCCGATGAACCCCTCCAGGACCTAAGCTGGTCAAATAGGTACAGTCTGAGTTGGAACCTTCTCATCAAAATCCACCTGAGGCTTCACTGCTGGTGTTGCTGCTCGAGCTCTAAGATGAGTTTTGCCTCGGCCTCGGCCTCGACCTCTGCCCCTTATAAAAGATGTCACTAGGGGCTCGGGCTACTATCCAGTTGAAGACGTAACACGTGTTCTCGCCATCTGCGAGAAGAAAATAATAGAAGAGTTAGAATTCAATCATCAACGATAGAATAAAATCGCACAATAGAGAAGAATATAAGTGAAATTTGTTCCTAAACTTCATAGCCTCTGGAAGATAAGTACAGACATTTATGTATCAATCCTCTAGACTCTACTAAGCTTGCTCGTGACTTGTGAGACCTAGGCAACCTAGTTCTCTGATACCAACTTGTCACAACCCAGAATTCCCACCGTCGAGACCGTAATTGCGCCTAACATCTCACTTGCTAGGCAAGCCAATGATAGATGATCTTTTCCAATATTAATAAATTTCAATAAGTAAAAATAATTAAGCTTAAATGAAGCAAAAACTGGTGCAGAATAACATAAAAAACCAATAATATCTAAGTACAATCCGGATATGGAGTCACAATTCACGAGCTTCTAGAATCTCTACAAAGTGGGGTTAAAATAAATAAAATTTTCTTGAACAAAAAGAACAGTAAAATAGGGAAAATGAAAGGGGACTTCAAGGTCTTCAGACACGAGCAGATCTACCTCGAGTCTCCACAAGCAAATCTGAGCTGAAACACCTCACGGACAACTGGGACCAGTACCAAAATTTGCACAAGAAATGCAGAGTGTAGTATGAGTACAACCGACCCCATGTACTCAATAAGTGTCGAGCCTAGCTTTGACGAGGTAGTGACGAGGCTAAGACAAGACATCCACATAAAATAGACATGTACCGATAACAATATACGTACAACACAACTACAAATAAAAGCTAAACATGTGATTTTGGGAGGGGACATGCGAAGGAGGTACAAGATACGATAAATACCACAAGGAACGATAACAATAAACAATCAATAAACCTTTCACCAGCAAAATAAATAAACATAATGAACAAAATTGCACGGCATCACCCTTCTTGCTTTTACTCTCAACCTCACAGTGAATCAATAATAACGGCACGGCATCACCCTTCGTGCTTTTATTCTCACTCTCCTCATAAATCAACAGATACGACATGGCATCACCCTTCGTGATTTTAACATTCTCATATGGCACGACATCATTATTCGTGCATTAACACTCCCCCTTACCATATAACAGTGAACATAAACAAAAATGAGACAACATAAACAAGAACATGCGTCACATCAACAATGTTTCCATAATATCAACTTCAATTTCGGACAACAATACTCAATAATCTGAAATAGATTGTAAATGCAAAAAGATCTATTGATTTAATAACCAACTAGTCTAAGCATGGATATCATGATCAAAGAAAGAAATAAACTACAAGAAACAAGTCCCACCTGCATGCTTTGACCCAACAATAACGCATAAGTACTCATCTGTAACGATCCGGTTAGCGCCTCGATCCCCTAATAATTGCTTTCCCCACTTTTATATCTGCTTATGGGACTTGTCGGAATGATTAGTTGCGACATTCGGAGAGTTTTTGGACACATAGTCCCTATATATGAGTTTAAGCTTTAGAACTGGGACCGTAGTTGGAACTGTGTGAAGGCGGATCCAAAATAGAATTCCGTCGACTCCGTTAGCTCTGTTGGGTGATTTCAGGGTAAGGAGCGTGTCCGGATTGTGTTTTCGAGGCCTGTAGTAGATTTAGGTTTGAATTGGCGAAGGTTAGAATTTCGGCAATTTCGACCGATAGGTGAAATTTTGATATCGGGATCGAAATGGAATTCCGGGAGTGGATGTAGGTCCGTAGTGTCATTTATAACCTGTGTGTAAAATTTGAAGTCATTCGGACTAGTTTTGACGTGTTTCGGAATTGGTTGTGGATTTTGGAAATTTCATAAGGTCTTAGGCTTGAATGCATGCATAATTCTTGATTTTGGTGTTATGTGATGTGTTTTGAAGGATCGACCAAGTTTGAATGAGGTATTAGGACTGGTTGGTAGGTTCAGTTGAGGTCCCGGGGGCCTCGGGTGTGTTTCGGATGCTCAACGGGCATTTTTAGCCTTGTGTGGGATTGTAGGTTTTCTGGTGTAAGTGTAGCAGATTCTTGTTCATCGCGATCGCGTGAGGGAGTCTGCGATTGCGTAGAGCAATTGAGGCCAGGCAGGATTTTTTATTCATAGCGATCGCAAGGCTGATAATCCTGCTGCACCGCTTTGCCCCGAAGCCTGGGACAATGCCTCTTCATATGACCTGGATCCCCACACTCATAACAACCTCTGGGTATCGTAGCCTGCTACCCCGAAGAGGAACCCTGAATGGCCGAAGAGCGATGTGTACTCTCTAGCATAGCACTAAAGTAGGGATTGGGGAATCTCGGATAACCGGAATAACCACTGGGTGAACTTTGAATGGTTGGAGGGTGGTAGGAACGCTCTAGCATGGCGCTGAAATGAGCCCTCGCTGGAACACCTCGGGGAGGTGGTGGGGGTGCTGAATATGGAGGCCTGCTGGGCTGACCTTTACTGAACTGACCTATGCCCCTAACTGGGGCACCTCTAAAATCCCCGAAGAATTTGGATCTCTTGTCATGCTGACCCTTCTCTCTGCCTCTCGATCGATAGACCTCAATCCGACGAGCTATCTCGACCACCAACTGATAGAGAGTCCCTATCTTCACCTCTCGGGCAATGTTGGCCCTAATACCGGAGTGCAGCCCTGCTAAAAATATCCGTACTCTCTCAGCATCAGTAGGCAATATCATAAGTGCGTTGCGAGACAACTCCGAGAATCTAGCCTCATAATCTGTCACTGACATCTGTCCCTGCTCCAACTGCTCAAACTGATATCGCAGCTCTTCCCTCTCAGAGGGTGGGATATACCTTTCTAGAAACATCTGAGTGAACTGATCCCAAGTGATGGGAGGAGAATCTGCTGGCCTGCTGAGAATATAGGACTGCCACCATCTACGAGCTCTGCCCTCTAGCTGGAAGGTAGTGAAGTCCACTCCATGGGACTCTAATATCCTCATATTATGCAGCCTATCCCTGCACCTGTCAATAAAATCCTAGGCATCCTCGCCCCGCTACCCACTCCCCCCCGAAGACTGGAGGGTGCAATCGAGTCCATCTATCCAATAACTTCTGCGTATCGCCATCCACAGCTGGTCTGGGCTCAGGTGCTGCTGCTACAGGCTGGACCCCACCCACGGGAACTGTACCCGGGGTATGATGAAGTGTTGTTGTCTTGCCTGCAGCCTAGGCAGTAGGGGTCTAGGCTCCCCCTTCTGCCTGAGATGTGGCAGGATCTGCTGGAAATAAACAAGCCTGGGACATAGTATCCATAAATCTCATCATACGACCCATTACCTCCTGGAAGCCTGGCGCCGTCATAAAGTCCACTGGAGCAGGACCTGCTAGGGGCACCTCACCCTTCTCCTCTATAGTAGGATCCTCCGGTGGTGGTACAACTGGAATAGCTTGGGGATGCCCTCATTCCCTACCTCGGGTCGGTGCCCTCCCCCGGCCTCTGCCACAGCCTCGAACAGCGGGGGTAGCGGCCCCTCCTGGGTCTGAAACATCGGATGCACGTGTCCTCACCAACTGTGAGAGAATAGAAGAATGAGATGTAGTAAATCATTGACTGCACGATAGAATAAAAATATAAGGAGAGGTTTTTCCTAACACCCTATAGCCTTCCGAAGATAAGTACAGACGTCTCCATACCGATCCGCAAGAATCTACTAGGTTTTCCCGTGACTTGTGAGACCTACGTGAACCTAGTGCTCTGATACCGTGTTGTCACGACCCAAAATACTAACTCAGGTCGTGATGGAGCCCAACAACGGGTTTAGGCAAGCCCACACTTAAATTATTAAGGATTTTTCCCATACTTGATTAAACATCCCAACACGTGCCAAGTTTTAAAGATCAAAACATTACTTAAAAAAGATAGTAAGCCATTTTTAACCAAAAGCAGTCGTAAAGATGAGTGAGCCAATATATATATATATATATATATATATAGATATATATATATATATATATATATACAGACTCGCAAACCAAAATAACCACAATGTGTGTTCCAGGAAATAGTGTCATAAGTCCTACGGGCATACTAACAGAATATACAAAAAATATAATATACAGTCCCACTGTCTGAAAGAAATAGACGGGAAAATAAGAAAAAGAAAACTTCATGGTGCTGCCGACGATCGTCAGGAGAAGAAGCTCACTGTGAAGTCAAGTCCAACTACGATCAGAATCGAGCTCCGGTCTGATAACCAGAAGCACCAGCCTCAGAACCTATACAATTAAGTACAGAAGCGTAGCATGAGTACATAAACAAATATGTACCCAGTGAGTATCCCGCCTAACCTCGAAGAGGTAGTGACGAGAGGTCGACTTGACACCCACTAAGGTCCA
Organism: Nicotiana paniculata; assembly: GCA_005239505.1. Lineage (NCBI taxonomy): Eukaryota > Viridiplantae > Streptophyta > Magnoliopsida > Solanales > Solanaceae > Nicotiana > Nicotiana paniculata. Next base: position 8,122 of record ML319961.1, read on the forward strand.
ACAGAATAATTAATAAGATATAATATCACTAACAAACATACAAGGATAATAAAAGCAGTAAATATTAAAAATGACAGTAATTCAAATAAATACTGGAAGTAAATGTACAATTTCTACTTCATTATTCTTTTTTTCTTTTAAAAATATATCTGACCACTCAAAATCCATAAAAAGGAATCATCAACAATTTAGCATGCGCATATAGGATAAGGACAACCGGCCTGAGCCATCATAATAATCATATTTGTGCACTGCCGAGGGTCGAACGGCCCGTAACCATAATATATATCTCGTCGTGGCGTACGGACTGCTCCCATGAGAGTGGGGGAAAACAACACTCCGCTCGCGTAATGTAAATTGCGAAGCGGTCACAGGCACACACAATCCACACATTTATTCTTTATAAACTACTTTTCGTGAACAATTACTAAAAATTACTTAAATTCCATGATTTCAGGGAAACAAGCCGCATGTAACATTAATTCACTATGCATATAGTTCATTTCAAGATAAAACATAAGGCATGGTGTAGGCCTAACTACCCGGACATAACAATAATAGTCGCTACGTACAGACTCTCATCACTTTGCGCGTACGTAGCCCCCACAACATTAGCACATAGTCATTTAAAGCACCTAGGGGGACAGTTCCCTCTTACAAGGTTAGAATGGAGACTCACCTCGTGTCGAACCTACTTTCCGAGTCAAGAACGCGCCCGAAACTCCAAACTCGACACCCACGGACTCGAAGCTAGCCAAATGTTATACAAATATATTTATTTATACTCAAAGCATGAAATTCTTCTACTACTTAGCCAAATTTATCATTCTTGAAGAAATCGTAAAATCCAACCCCAGGCCCGCATGCTCGGATTCCAAAACTTCTCAAAGGAAACACTCACCCATAGCCTAAGGATCATTAATACATGATTTTCACCCGATTTCGTAGCTAATTGACGGGTAATTTTCTACATTTTCAAAAGCCCTAGGTTACTACCCCAAATCCTTAGTTTTCACTAATTTAGGCAGTTAATTTAGCTTGTAATCCATGCATGAAGCTAATATTAGAGTAGAATTTACTTACCTTTAATAACTATGTCGTTTGCCCCTTTTGAATGCTGAAAATCGTCCCAAGGAAGAAGAAGAAGGTGAGGAAATTAATTAAATCCCATTATAAAAACACACTGCCTAGTGGTCTACTCTATGCAATCGTAGCCTGGGCAGTGCGATCGTAGAGCTTTAAGTGACCAGGCCCTCATGGGCCTTCTGTGCGAACGCGGAGAGAGACCTGCGAACGCACAGGGTAAGGAATAGTTGTGCTGGCCCAAGACAGGGCTCTTGTGCGAACGCGGATGGGGTGTGCGATCTCACTGGGTCAGGAGCCCAACCCATCGCGATCGCAGTGCCTATTGTGCGAATGCACAGGGCATTCACCACCCCTTCCCAGTTCCTTCTATGCGATTGCATCAGTGCACATGCGATCGCAATGAAGGAAACCAGTCAGTGAAAAATCTAGTTTTTGAATTTAACTCCGAGTGGTCCGAAACTCATCCGAGCCCCTCGGGACCCCGTCCAAAGGCACTGGAAGGTCTGTATTCATGATACAGACTCGCTCAAATTTTCGGAACGTGAAAAAGAACAACGAAACTAAGAATTTGACCCCAAAACCAACTTGATTCAAACTTTGAACTTAATGTTCTAGAATTCGCTTTCAATGCGCCGAACCAACCTATACTACTCGGAATAACACCAAATTTTTCAAGCAAGTCATAAATGACATAACGAAACTATTCCTGGTCTCAGAATTCCATTCGGATCTCGATAACACAAAAACACGCTCCCAACCAAATTTCAAACTTAAGGAAACTCTAATTTCGATATTGGGCGCCGAAACGCCCCCGGGTCATCCAAAACCCATTCCGAATATACGCCCAAGTCTGAAATCATCATACGAAGCTACTGGAATCATCGAAACTCGATTTCGAGGTTGATTACTCAAAATGTTGACCGGAGTCAAACTTTGGCCTTAAAGGCCAACCTTAAGGAACCAAGTGTCCCAATATTGCTCTAAACATTTCTGAATCCCGGACCACCTGCCCCGCAACGTCATAAATCACAATAAGCCGTTGTGGGAGGTTTCATTTAGGGAAACGGGGTCCGATAACGCAAAAGGACCGGTTGGGTCGTTACATTAATCTATATGATTTGTAATTAGTTATAAAACGAATGAATATATAAGATGAAATATAGAATTCGAATAAAATAAACATCTCATATATATACCTTTATTTTTTAATTATGTTTGATTAATTATATGTGTGTGAATAAAATATATGCTTACAATTTATTAAAAATAATTAGTTAATATAATTATTTATAAAGATTATGCTTATAATTTATAATTATTTATAGTAAATATATATGTGAATAAAATAAACGCTTATAGTTTATAATATTTTAAGAAGTAAAAACACAAAAAAATAATTTAGTTTTTTTTAAATAACCGACCGAAGTTGGTCGGTTAATGGTCAAACACAGACAACGTGCGGTCACTTGGTGTACTGACCGACTTTACCGACCAACGTCAGTCTGTAATTCTAATTCCAGATCCCAAATACGAGATTTCCCCTCATTTATCTTACTCTCTTCTCAAAGTTTTCTAACTCCCCACTCTCTTCTCCCTCACACACACAACTGCCCCTGCACCTCCTAAAAATTTCAGGTTTCGGTTTGAACTTACATTGTTTGTATAAATATAATATTTTGTTATTTCATTATGAATTAGTTAATTATTGTTTACATTGATTGTTTAAATTTGAATTTTATCGAAATCTAGGGTTTAGGTCATGTTAAAATTGAATTTATTGCCTAGGGTGTAAATTCAGTGTTTACCTTTGTATTTACTTAAGTAGTTCAGTTAGGAATTGAATGTTTAACTTTGAATTGATTTGTGGTTTTAGGATTTGTTCTTGTGAATTGAAGTTTTAGAGTATGAATTAAATTTTTAGGGGTACGTGTTGAACTTTCCGGATAGAGTTTATGTTGTGCGAGGTCAATTGAATTGTATAGGGTATAAGTTGAACTTTTAGGATATGAATTGAACTTTTAGGAGTAATGGTTGAATTTTTTGGGTGTGAATTGAACTTTTAGGGATAATCATTGAACCTTTTGGGTGTAATTATTAAATATTAATTATCTTAATTGACTAAAAATGATTTAATTAATTTATAATTGTAGAATAAATTAAGTAGTTGTAATACTTATTGAAATATTCTTTTTATTTGTATAGATGGAACATCATACTTGGATGTACAGTAGGAATTATCCTAATCGATGTGGATTGTGGGAGGATTTTTTAGAAGGGCTTGATAACTTTATTAGACATGTAATGTCACTTTCATCATACCAAATTGAAGGAGCAATTAGGTGCCCTTGTGTGAAGTTTAAGAAACTAGAGGAAGTTAAGCTTCATCTTTATAGAGAATTACTTTGTGTGGACTAATCATGGAGAGATCGATGGTAGCCGTGGAATATTTCATAACATAATTGTTGGTGAAAGTAGAAGGTCGATAGAGAATAGAAATTATGATTCTAAAATTCATGATATGGTTGCGGATGCTTTTGGGATGCACTCTAGGGGTGAACCAAATAAAAATGTTGAACAAACTCTTAATGATGATACAAAACGTTTTTATGAATAGTTAAAGGAAGCTAGTCGTCCACTATATGAAGGAAGTCCGCTCTCTGAGCTGTCTGTTGCAGTTAGATTACTAAGTATTAAATCTGATTGGAATATTTCTCAAGTGTTCATGGACTCTTTCATTGACCTTATGAGTGAACTAGTTGACCAAAATATCAACTTACCTGGTGATTTCTATAAGGAAAAAAGATTGGTTTCTAAGTTAGCACTTTCGTCGATGAGAATTTATTGTTGTGAAGATGGTTGCATGTTATATTATAAAGATGATGCAAATTTAAAAAGTTGTAAATTCTGTGAAAACCCTCGTTTCAAGAGGCTTTCCAGCGGGAATATGGTCATTGTGAAAGTGATGCATTATTTACCTCTTATACTTAGGTTAAAGAGGTTATATGTGTCGATGAGTTCTGCTCCTCATATGAGATGACACTTTGAAAATAGAAGATCACATGGTGTTATGTGTCACCCTTCATATGGAGAAGCTTGGAAGCACTTTAATACGACATATCCAAATTATTCTAGTGAACCAAGGAACATTCGGTTAGGCTTGTGTACGGATGGATTCACGCCTTTTTCTATATTTGCGACACCATATTCATGCTAGCCTGTCTTTCTTACACCTTATAATCTACCACCTGAGCTGTGTATGACTAGTCCATATATATTTTTTAAATTGTATTATCCCCGGTCCACGTAATCCGAAAAGTTTGATTGATGTATATTTGAAACCTTTGATTGATGAGCTATACAGTTGTTGTATGATGGTGTTGAAACATATGACATATCAACCAAGTTGAATTTCAAATTGCGTGCTAATTTAATATGGACTATTAAAGATTTTCATGTGTATGGAATGTTGTCTGGGTGGATGACTGCTGGGAAGCTAGCTTGTCCTTGCTGCATGGAAAATGGTATAGCGTTAACTTTGAAACATGGCCGAAAGCAATCATGGCTTGATTGTCACCGTCAGTTCTTACCTGATGATCATGAGTTTAGAAGGATGAAAAATTCATTAAAAATGAATAAAGTAAAATATGATTAGCCACCTTCGGTAGTTTCAGGTGAAGAAATTTGGGAGAGAGTCCAGATTTTCAGTAAAGTTACTGAGCCTCCACCTTCTGGATTCCCTGGATATGGTGTTAATCATAATTGGACAAAATAAGGTATATTTTGGGAGTTTCCTTATTGGAAGAATAATCTTCTCCGACACAATCTTGATTTCATGCATATTGAGAAGAATTATTTTGACAATTTGTTCAACACAGTGATGGATGTTGAAGGTAAGACAAAAGATAACCCGAAGGCTAGAATGGGCTTAAAAGAATATTGCAGGCAGCCTGAATTATACTTGCAGACAAAAAAGAATGGTAAGGTGTTCAAGCCCAAAATAAGTTACACATTCACTTTGGAGGAAAGACGACAAAATTGTGATTCGGTTACGAAATTGAAGATGCCTGAAGGTTATGCGTCGAATCTGGGGAAAGAAGTAGATATGGAGGTAGGGAAGTTGAGCCATTTGAAAAGTCATGGCTGTCATGTTTTCATGGAGACTTTAGTGCCAATTGCATTTTGTGGTTTGGCTGAAAAAATCTGGAAACCCATCACAGAGATTACTTTATTTTTCAAAGACTTTTGTTCTACCACCTTAAGGGAAGAAAACCTGCTTCAGATGGATCGGAACATTCATGTAACTTTTAGTAAGATGGAAAAAATATTTTCATGTGGTTTCTTTGATGTTATGGAACACCTTCCAATCCACCTTGTACACGAGGCACGACTTGCAGGGCATGTTCAATGCAGATGGATGTATCCTTTTGAGAGGTAATATTATAAGTTTAATGTAATATTCTATTTTATTTGAATGTTCTTGGCTAAAATGACATTATGTAGGACAATTGGAAAATGCAAACAATTTGTTAAGCATAGGAATAGGATTGAAGGATCTATATGCGAAGCCTATCTTGCAAAGGAAACTGCATTTTTTTTTTCTTATTATTTTGAGAGTAACATGCCATATTCTAGGAATAGGCCTAGTAGGCACATTGTCGAATGTGTGAATGATCCATTATATCCACCAATGTTCATATTTAATAAACCAGGCCGGTGTTCTAAGGATGTTAGAAAGAGAAGTTTGAGTGATATGGAGTACAAGTCACCTACAATTCATGTGTTGTTAAATTGTCCCAAAGTTGTATCATTTAATAAGTAAGTATTGATTTATTAGTTACCAAAATGCAAAATTTACAGTGATTACATATTGATGCAACTAAAAATATTTGATGTGCCATAGTCACTTCGTAGGTCAATGTGACCATGATGTTGTATATACGAGTTTTGATACGTGGTTCAAACAGTTTGCAAGTTTATCCTGATAATATTCTTCTAAAGTTCCCGCATATATATATATATATATATATATATATATATATATATATATATATATATATGCATTATTATAATATTTTCAACGCCATCGAACTATAATCGGTGGGAAAGTCCCTATTGGGCAACCTCCAATCAGATGGTAAGTTATATACCGAGTCTATTGTGGTTGAGAGCCTATGAACGAGCCTACTATGACAGAGTAGTTATACATACTGATCTTATAGGGCCAGACAACTATTTTACTTACTATATTGAGAGAGTTGATTCAGTATCGACAGGTAAGCATATCTTCGGGTTATCTTTGACTCCTATTTATTTTCAGTTATTATATTTCAGTTCAATTTCAGCTTTCAATTATATTGTTGCCTTACATACTCGGTACATTATTTCGTACTGACGTCCCTTTTACTGGGGACGCTGCATTTCATGCTTGTAGATCCTAATAGACAACTGGATAGTCCTTCATAGTAGACAGAGTCAAACATCATCTTGGTTGATAAGCTCCACTTCCTCAGAGCTATCAGGTCCAGACCATGGATTCCATTTTATATATACATGTTTGATAGGTAGGCCGAGGCCTTGTCCCGACCATGATACAGTTCAGTTATCTCTAGAGGCGTGTAGGTGAATCCTGTGTATTTTGTCCGTATTGTGGCCTTGCTAACCGTGTGTATATGTTCAGTTTGGTATTGCTGGTATACATTCATGGCGGCCTCATCGGCCTGCACAGTTATGTATATGATCTTTTGGGTATGTTTACCCCTCAAATAAGAGAGACGTCATTCTCAGATGATTCAGTATATGGCTTCATCGGCCTTAATTGCTATAGTCAATTTGAAGGTACGCCTTATCATCCTAAGTCGAGGGTCACACCTCTAGATTTCACAGTTACAGAGTGGTACGCTTGGGCTGAGTATGGCATCGGGTGCCGACCACGCCTCCCCGGGTTTGGGGCGTGACAGATTCTTAACTAGTAAGCTTTAAGTTGGAAGAGTTGACAAAGTTTGACTTTTGTGTATTTGAACTCAGATTGGAGTTTTTATGGTTTTCTTAGGTCCGAGTGGTGATTTTGGACTTGGGTGTATGCCCGAATTTGCGTTTGGATATTTCTAGAAGGTTTTGGCTCAAATCAGCGAAAGTTGGAAATTTGAAGGTGTTTGGAAAGTTCATAGGATCGGGAGTTTGACTTTGATGATGCCGAGTTCGGATTGTTTTTCCATAAGTTTGAATACATTCATTATGTTATTTGGAATTTTTGTACAAAATTTGAGGTGATTCTGAGTTGTTTAGACGTGTTCGACGTAAGTTTGGAACTTGAGAATTTAGAATAGTTCAATAGGCTTGGATTGAGGTGTGATTTGTGTATTTGATGTTGTTATGTGTGATTTACGGCCTCGAGTATTTCCGCACTATGTGTTGGGACTTGTTGGTATGTTCAAACAGGGTCTCAAGGGGCTCGGGTGAGTTCGGAGGTGGTTCTGAGCCATTCCTATGTGATTTGGGAGTTGCTGATTGTTGGTGGTTTTGGAGAGCATCGCGATTGCGGAGCTAGGCTCGCGATCGCGTAGATGAATTTTGGGGCAGTAGATTTTATTCAACGAATTCACAGGGGCAGCACCGCATTCGCGAAGATTTTTTGTTGGGATGGAGAGATTTGTTCTACGCGTTCGCACAGGTTGACCGTGATCGCATTTCAGCGAGGGACTTGGGGGGTTTTGGCCAGCACGTTCGCAAGCGAAGAAGCACGTTCACGAAGGTCTGGCATCTGGGTTCATCGGGTCTGCGAGGAATGTGTTGCAAACCTGAAGTGTATTTTGGCAGTGTTCTTCTTAGTGCTTCGCGATCACGAAGTGGGTTCCGCGATCACGTAGGGTACTCCTGAAGCAGCTTTATAAAGATTTATTTTCGGTCTTTGAGTTCATTCTACCATAACTTGAGATATAGGGCTCGGATTTAGGCAATATTTTAGGCGACTTTCGCGATTTGGAGTGGTGTGAGTTTCTTTGACTTGAATTTGATTGTGTTACATGATTCTATCTTTGATTTTGGCATTTGATTGATGAATTTAAAAAGAAACAATGGGGATATTTGTCTAAACTTTTTAAAAGTGAATATTTGAGATTTGAGCATTGATTCAAAGTTGGATTTGAGTGAAATTAGTATGGTTGGACTCGTATTCGAAGGAGTTGTCGAGGTTTTACGAGTTTTGTTGGGTTTCGATGTGCGGGTCCGGGTTGACTTTGAGTATTTGATTAAAGATTTGACATTTATCATTTGTGTTTGATTCCCTTGGCATTTTTTAAGTTTTTGAGGTGCTTTTTTCTAGTTTCGATCCATTCAGAGGTTGATTCGTGTGGGATTGTGCTTCTAGAGTATTGATTTGGATTGCTTGAGGTAAGTATCTTACCTAAACTTTGTTGATGCACTAGTTGCTTGAGTTATTTGTGATAGTTGCATGTTATGGGTGGCGCATATGCGTGGGGATAAGCCCATGTGTGTGCATCGGGGTATTTTTGTATGCTCGGGGTAGTGCTTAGGCTATTATATGCTTTGAGTTGATTGCTAAGCTTCATGTTGTGATGTGTCTTTTATTTGTACCCTTATTATGAGCTATTTTAGCCATGCTTGAGGTTGCATGGAGGTTGATCTCATGATTAAACCTTATAATTGCTATGTTGTGAGGTATTTGCCTAACTTGAGCTATGATGTCACACTTGCACATGCATATACCTTAGCATGTCACTGATATCAATCTAGAATATGAAATTTGATGTTCTTGATCATGTACATGTATTCTAGCATATCTGCTTTATGTATGATACGGATTAGACTGGTAGCTCGTGACCACGCCGGGCGCATTGTGATATTATGTGTGTGACCACGTCGGGCGGATTTTGATATTATGCATGTGACCACGCTGGGAGGATTGTGATATTATGTTTGTGACCACGCTGAAGGATCTATGATATTTATCCTATGACCATGCCGGGTAGATTATGATATTCAGCTTGTGACCGTGGCAGGCGAATTACTATATTGAGCATGTGACCACACTGGAAAAATTATGATTATTGCACGTGACTACGCCGTGCAGCGTGGTGACATGGATTCATCCCCCTAGTGTTACCCTCTCATGTGCCTTCTTGATAGTGTACACACATATTGTGAGAAACCGACGGATTTTTGGTTGATGTGAGCTCTGGGAGATCTTGTTGTTGGTTTTGTTTGATTACTGAGATCCTGATGTGGGCTTGAGAGCCGTAACGTGCATTCTATTTGGATCGGGTTGCGCACCACAACAAATTTATTTGATTTGGTTATTGCATTTCATATTTACTTGCAACTTCCTTGGTTGTTTACCTAATTTATTTGCATATCATTCTTATATGCTGGATTGTTGACTAAGCAAAGTACGTTAAGAGAATTGTGAGTGCCAATGTGGAATTTATCTTTGATTTCATGATTGACCATATTTTTGTTCTATACGTGTTGGAATTTATGAACTTGTACAGGTGATTGGCTAGTATCATTTATAATTTTTGCTTCTATTACCTCGCCGAGGTTAGTTATGATACTTACTAAGTAAATGGAGTCGGTTGTACTCATACTAAACTTATGCACCTTGTGTGCAGATCTTAGAGCTGAGATATTGTGGATGGCCGGAGTTGACACTGAAGATGAACCTGCCTTCAAGATATAGCTACCACTTGTCCTTGGTAGTTTTAAAACAATTTAGTTATATTTATGTATATTACAAAAAGATGTTGTATTTATTTCATACTGGCTTTGTAAATCTAAGTCTTAGTGGCTCATAGCTTGTACAATCACTCCTTGGGTTATTGTATAGTATTCAGGTATCTCACTTATTGATTTCTTATTATCTTCATTAAAATTGTGTTGGTTGTATTTGGCTTACCTAGTAGCTTAGGTTTGATGCCATCATGAATAGATGGATTTTGAGGTCGTGACACTATAGTATGTCTCCAGCTTTTGGTCAGGGACAAGTTCCTTCAGTGTGGAGATGATCCCCAGTGCACAGTTCCTTCAGTGGCTATTCTGGTTGCCAGGACAGGTTCAGATTTAGTAGCCAAGTTAACAGATGGGTTGATATGAGTGTGGAAATACGGGGCACATCAAGAGGAATTTCCCTAGGTTGTAGAGAGGTATGCCACAACATGGTTCCTAGTCAATGATTCTAACACCAGTTTCAACATCACCCTTCCTGCCAACTAGGAGTGGGGGTCAGCTAGCTAGAGATAGAGGTCAACTAGTTAGAGGTCATCCTAGAGGAGAACAACAGGTCGGTGGGGGTCAGGCTCGTTGTTATGTATTTCCTCGTAGGCCTAAGGCAGAGTCATTCGATGCAGTCATTACATGTATTATCCTAGTATATCGTAGAGATGTTTTAGTATTATTTGATCCGTGTTTTATTTATTTATTTATGTGTGTCCTCATATTTTGCATCACACTTGAGTATGCCTCGCGATTCTCTTGATATTTCTGTATCTATATTGGTGGGAGATTCTATTGTAATTGATCCAGTGTACCAATGTTGTGTGTTACCATTAATGGTTTTGATACCATAGTTGATCTTTTCTTGTTGGATATGGTGGATTTTGATGTGATTTTAGGCATGGACCCGTATCACCCTATCTTAGATTGTCACGCAAAGATTGTGACTTTAGTTATGTCAGCATTCCCTAGACTATAGCGGAGAGGGACACTTGGCCATTCCAAAAATAGAATGATTTTATTTTTGAAGGCTCAATTCATGGTTAAGAAAGGGTTTTTAGCTTATGTAACATACTTGCGAGATTCTAGTATGGTGGTCCCTTCTATGGATTTGGTATGTTTTCTACAGATCTACGAGGCATGCCACCTGATAGGGATTTTGGTTTCTGTATAGACTTGATTTCGGCCACTCAGCTCGTATCTATTCAACCATATTGTATGGCTCTAACTGAGTTGAAGGATTTGAAGGAGCAGTTGCAAGATGTGTTTGATAATAGGTTCATCAGACTAAGTGTTTCACCTTGCTGTACGCCGGTGTTAATGGTGAAGAAGAATGATGGTTCAATGAGGATGTGCATTTATTATTGACGGTTGAACAAGGTTACTATCAAGAACAAGTATCTATTGCCTCGTATTTATGATTTGTTTGATCAGCTTTAGTTTGACAGGGTGTTCTCCAAGATTGGTTTAAGATCGGGATATCATCAGGTGAAGATTAGGGCTTCGGATGTCCCTAAAAAAACTTTTAGGACATGTTATGGTTATTATGAATTCTTGGTAGTCACTTGGGTTGACTAATGCTCGAGAAGCTTTCATGAATTTAATTTACCATGTGTTCAAGCTTTAATTGGATTCTTACATAATTATTGTCATTGATGACATCTTGATTTGTGTTCAAGCCTTATTTGGATTCTTTCATGATTGTTGTCATTGATGATATCTTGGTTTACTCTCGCACTAGGGAGGATCATGGGCAGTACTTCGAGAGCAGTACTTTAGACTTTGAAGGACCCGAAGATTTATGCTAAGTTTTCTAAATGAGAGTTCTAGTTGAATTCGGTTTATTCTTGGGTCATGTTGTGTCCAGTGATATTATTGAATTTGATCCAAAGAAGATTGAGGTATTTCATAATTAGCCTAGACCTACTTCAGCTACAGAGATTCGGAGTTTCTTAGTTTTGGCAGGTTACTATTGTTGTTTAGTGGAGGGATTCTCATCTTTTGTAGTTCCATTTACTAAGTTTACTCAAAAAGACGTACCTTTCAAATGGTATGATTAATGTGAGGAGATCTATTGGAAGCTCAAGGCTACTTCGACTACAACCCTAGTATTGGTATTGCCTACAGGTTCAAGGCCCTACACGGTATTTTGTGATGTTTCACGCATTACCCTAGTTATGGTGTTGATGGATAGTAGGGTAATTTATTACACATCTCGGCAATTAAAGACTCATGAGATAAATTATTTAGTTCATGACTTGGAGTTGGCATCTATTATACATGTGCTCAAGATTTGGAGGCATTACCTACAAGGTGTGTCATGCGAGATTTATACTGATTATCGGAGCCTTCAACACTTGTTCAAGTAGAAGGATTTGAATTTGATACGGTGGAGGTGGATTGAATTTCTTAAGGACTATAATATCTCTATCTTGTATAATCCAGGTAACGAGAATGTAGTATCAAACACATTGAGTAGAAAAGGAGGACAACATGGAGAGTTTGGCATTTATTTGAGTTAATGAGAGGCCTTTTGGCTATGGATGTGCAGGCCCTGGTTAATATATTTATGAGATTGAATATTTCTAAGCCTAGAAAAGTTTTTACTTGTATTATTGTGTATTCATCCTTGTTTGAGTGCATTAAGGCTCGATGGTATGATGATCCCCAATTATTGGTGCTTAAGAACACGGTGCAGCGCTGGTGCCAAGAAGATTATTATTGGAGATGATGGTGTAGTGCGACTTCGGGGTTAGATTAGTCTTCCTAATGTGTATGGTTTGAGGGAGTTGATTATTGAGGAGGCTCACATTTTGAGGTATTCTATTCATTCAAGTGTCACGAAGATGTATCGTGACTTGAAGCAGCATTACTGGTGGCGGAAGATGAATTATGGTGTTTGAATTACAACAAGTAAAGTATGAACATCAAAAACCAAGTGGTTTGACTCAAAGGTTAGTTACACCAGATTAGAAGTGGGAGTGCATTACTATGAACTTTGTGTTAGGCTTGCCATGGACTTTGAAGAAATTTAATGCAATTTGAATTGTTGTTCATAGAATGACCAAGTTTTCTCATTTCATACTGGCGTTGACTACATATACTTCAGAGAAGTTGGCACAAATCTGCATCAGGAAGATTGTTTGTTTGCATTGTGTACCTGTTTCTATCATTCCAGACCAGCGTACAGTTCATATCCCACTTTTGGAGAGCTATTCAGTGTAAGTTGGGTATACAGGTGGATCATAGTATTACTTTTCACCCACAAACCAATGGTCAGTCCAAGCAGACTATTCCGATTTTGGAGGATATGTTAAGAGGCTTTATTTGGTAGGCATTATCGATCTCCTATTGGTGGGTTCTAGACCGATGAGGATAGGTTTTTGGGTATTGACTTGGTTCAGGATGCTTTGGATAAGATAAAGTTGATTTAGAAGTGACTTCCTAATGCTCTATCCAGGCAAAAGAGTTATGCTTACAAAAAGGTTCGTGATATGGAATTTATGGAGGGTGAGAAGGTACTTTTGAAGGTTCTACTTATGAAGTGTGTGATGATATTTGGGAAGAAGTTCAAGTTGATTCCGAGGTTCATTATCTCATTTGAGGTGTTGGAGAGAGTTGGTGAGGTTGCTTATAGGCTTGCTTTGCCTCCTAGTCTTTCGAAAGATCATCCAATATTGTATGTTTCTATGCTTCGGAAGTATCATGAAGACAAGTTAATGTTTTGGACTTCATCATAGTGCACCTAAATGAGAATCTGGCTTATGAAGAAGAAACAATAGCCATTTTGGATAGGCAGGTTCGAAAGCTCAAGTCAAAGGAGATTGCATTAGTGAAGGTGCTTTCGAGAGGCCAACTGAGCAAGGAGGATACTTGGGAGACCTAGTTTGATATGCAGAGTTGATACCCATATCTTTTTTTAAGTTCAGGTACATTTCTAAACTTGTTCGAGGACGTACATTTGTTTAAGAGGTGAAGAATGTAATGACTCCATCAGTCATTTTTTAGAACCTAATTCTCCTATTTGATGTTTCCCATAGGGTCTTTTGATGTTATATGACCTGAGGAGATGGGTAGTTTGGTTTTTGTGGGGTTCGGGAATTAGTTGGAACACTTACTTTTATTTTAGAAGTCTTAAGTTTAACAGAATTGACCAAGGTTTGACTTTTGAGTAAACGATTGTGATATCAAGATTTGAAGGTTTCAACAGGTTCGTGTGCTAATTTAGTACTTGAGTGTGTGTTCGAATTTGGTTTTGGGGGTTCCTAGGAGAATTCGGTACTATTTGTCCAAAGTTGGATTTTGAATGATTTGGAATTCATAAGTTTGACCAATAGTTAACTTTGATAATAATAGACCCCGATTGGTATTTCGGGGATTTTTTATGTTTGTGCGATTGAATTGAACTTGTGCAAAGTTTGTTTGTGATTCCGAGTGTCTAAGTATGATTCGGACGGGTTTTACCAAGTTGAAAAGTTTAAAAGTTAAGGGATGAATTCGACATTTGATTCTTGGTTTAGAAATTATTTATGGTGTTTGAGCCTTTGGATAGGTTGGTATAGGATATGAAAACTTGTTGGTATGATTAGACGGGGGCTCAGAGGGCTCCATTCAGTTTTGAGGTGATTTCGGACCATTTTGGAGTTGTTGGGATTTCTTATGTTTGGTGCATTGCACCTACGATTTTTGGAGCGCAGGTGCTAGATTGCACCAGTGGAAGAATGGTCATAGAAGAGAATACAAGCTTGTAGTTGGAAGCTAGCAGATGCGGAGTAAGGAACACTCGCGATGCCGCACCTGCAGTGGGGTAGTCGCACCTGCGAGTCTGCAGATACGGAAGTTGCTCCGCAGAAGCGAGGTAGGGATGGAGCTGGGAGGCTTGTTGATCCCCAATTTTGACCTCATATTTGTTAAAATAGTATATATATATACTTCCAAAATATCATTTTGCATCATTATTTAACATACAAGATTTATGCAAGTATTTTCTATAATTTTTAAAGCTTTAAAATAAAATTTTCTAGCATTTATATTGTTCAAATATTTATTAATTACCCTTTCAAATTATTCTGTGATGACTTAATCATCCAAATTTATTATTTGCAGCCATATATATGTATCATAATATTTTACACCATTTTTATATAATTATATTTGTATCTTTAGACTGTTTACACAATTTTACAATAATAGCATATACTCTATGCATAATTAGGTTATTTACACAAAAATAACATTTTATATTCTTATAATGTTAGGTTATTATTTTCAATCATTTTAAGACATAGTTAATATTTCTATTATTTATAAATTACTTATATAAATTATTTTAAACAATTTTCATATATTTTATCGCATAACCCAATATAGGGCCAAAACCAAGCCCAAAACAGCTGGCCTATCCCCGTTAAACCCTTCAGCGGCCCAAACAAAACAACTCATTGATTTAAACCGGTCATTTAGAAACCCGTCTCACTCTTTCTTCTATCTCAGCCATTGATCTCGGAGATCAACGGCCAACAGACCCCCACTCATTTTTAATTAACCCAACCCGTAACCCTAATAGTCATTCCCCACCTAACAGTCGCCCCAAACTCTTTCGAAAGTTCTCTCGTCTCTGAAAGAAACCCTAGCAGCCTCCTCTAATTCTCTCCGATTCCAACCTAAATATGGAGTCAATCCATGATTTACTTACCTATCTTGAGGCACTGTGATGGTGTATACACGTTTGTGGTGTAACCTAAAGCTCTTGCCTTATTTTTGGCAAGAACAATCTTCTGAGATTTGGCTTGGTCGACTCTGGTTCTGTGGGGATTTGGACGACGTCTCATCTATATACATTATACAACGAAGGATCCTTGATTCTTGGTCTGATTCTCATACGTCTGGACCCAACTAGGGTTTGAGAATTTCCTTTTCCTTTGCTGATTTTGATTGCATATGACATCTTCTTTCCTTTATTGTGTTTGGCTGATAATTTTCCATGTTTATCTGCTTAATTTAAACGCTATATAAACCCCTCCCGTATTTCCCCTTAAGGGGGACCTAATTTTGACTGCTATTACTCTCACTATACTCTTCTCTAACTCGTTCACTTCTATTGAGACACTTGAATATATTATGGAATCGCCTTAAGAACTATCCCCTCATTATCACTTATTCGATACTATCCTGAAATTTGGCTCTTGGCCTGTTGGAAGCCAAGGTCGCCATATTCAGTTTACCTTCTCCAGTGCAAGCACTGCTCGGGGTCCATTTCGAGGCCCCTGTGAACTCTGAAGCATTGCGGGTTTAGGGTCTTTCGTCACTCACCTGAAATTTCTGTTGTTTCTGAGATTTTCTTTATTCATTTGTTTGAAACTGGTTAGTTCCCTGCCCTTTAGTAACTTTACTCCTTTTGTTTGTGTTATGCTCACTAGTGTTGTTTGGATCTATCTGGGTTAATTTTGATATTATGCTATTGCGTATACAATTCTTCTTGTTTAGCACCACTCTGTAGTTTCACTAGCTTTAATTTTGTGCAAGTTTTGATGTTAACTCACATGAGGATACCTTAGTTGATTCATGATGATTGCCTTGCTTTGCCGAAACCCTTTTGAGACTATGTTCTTGCTCAAATTACTCTCTTCATGTTGAATCCTCCTATTTATAATTTGCTATTTCTCTGCAAGTTTTGCCACAATGATGTCTAAGTGCTTAGCTTAACATGTCAGCCTTAGTGCATGCCCATTATAAGTGTCCAGCTTGATTAATTGCTCACCTTCCTGTTTAAGTGTAAATTGGTCTGTTGTTTGTCATGACTTAGATGCTCTTACGGACCAATGCATGCCTAGAACCATTGGAGTGTGTCTTTGCTAAGACTTTCATGTACAAACTACCACTTCTCTAAAGTCACCCTGTGATTATGAATTCTATATGCCAATACTGTTTTCCTGGGCAAACTTGTTTATTTACTTTCGAGTGCTCATTGATCATTTCAAGACTCCTAGGGTGAAATCTGACATATGCATAGTCTATTCCATCTTTCTTCATGTGATGCCTTCTTGCCTTGTGAATGCTCACATGTTGAATGTAAAACCTTGTATGATGGTTGGTATCTACCTGAACAGCTCACATGTTAAGCCTTGCAAATTAGTTGTCCTCATTAGGCTCTTATGTTGAAGTTTCTATGTTCAGTATATATAATATTGTTCATGACACTGTTAGATTCCCATGTTTGAACCCCTATTTAAGGCTCCTTATGATAGTTTTGGACCATGCTGATTTCTGAAACTTAGTTTGAAATAATCCTACTGCTCTATTTATGGTGTGATAAACATGAGCTTGCCTCATATATGTCTTATATGTTTTTCCAATTTGAACATGATCTTGATTAGAATAATTTGCTAATTGCAGTTTAAGACTAGTAATGTTACTTGTAAGTCTGAACTTAGCATCCCTTAGCTTAATCATTAGCATTGTTTGGGCCTGGTATGTTGTGCCTACCTTTGTTCTTGAGGTTTTCGAAGTATACTGGTTGCACTTGGAGTTTGGGCCTGCTATCTGCATGAAATCTGGAGCCTATTTGGAGACCAGATGTACTGTTGGGTTTTCCTCTATTGTACTTGGACCTGTAATTATTTAAAAAGTGATCTGTAATAGCTTGTAAAATTGAATGGGGAAATTAGTAAAAAAGGAGCTTGGGTATTCTAATACTTGTATGAAAGGGTAGAGAATATGTCTATAGGGTATATGTGTTCTATTTGTTGTTTATCATGTTTATTTATGTAGATTGATAAACATCATTCCTATAGGAGTGATGCACACACTTCACTTAACTTGTCAAACATGTTAGCTCTGATATCTGCTACATGTGTTTCCATGTCTGCCATTCAACACTCTTAGATAACATGTTTATAGGGCGCATCAATACAATATTTTTCACGTACTTAGATAGCATACCTATAGGACTTCATATAATGTATCAAATGATTCAATTATTTTAGTGTACTGCTCATCTATATGTCATGGCTATAGGGTTCTAATACTCTAATTGACCATTCCCATTGTTTTCTATTATATTGTAGCATGTTTAAGATGCATGCCTAGAAAACTAGCATTAGTAATTCAGAACTATGATTGTCTTCACTAAATTTTTACGCAAAACGATTAAATATCATGTATATAGGACTTGCAGCATTCAATTTGCCTATGCGTTAATTTAGAAGTTACTATGATGCCCATGTATTACTGGAAATCAGATTCACTTAGAAACCATGCCTATAGGATTTATAAGGATTTAATCTGTCCGTGCATTAGCCTAAAAATAGAGAATTACTTGTTTGAAACTGGAATCACTTAGAGATCATGCCTATAGGATCAAAGGACTCTAAGTCTTAAGTTCGAAATGTTCTACTGCCTAATCAAAAAATCAGTCTGCGTGAAGGCTACATGAGCCACTCTTTGCTATTATGTGAAGTCCTGTTGTTTTGTATGCGCTATTAGTTTTTATTACTTTGAGCAACCTAAGTAAGTCTAGAACCACCCAAATAGAGGTCCAAAGCCTCCTGTACCATAGGCATGGGACAGATAGTGCACGTATAGAACACGACTAATAATTGAATGAGAACGCTTTAGGTAAACAACTTCAACATAGTAATCTAGTAGCAGGAGATGATAGTCTGTGCTCGTTAAATAATATAAGCAACTCTATCTAAAAGGAGTTCTGAAGTATTATTTATGTTGCACGGGGTGATCCTTTACGCTAAAAAACATAGGACCCCTCCCCCCTCCTTTATATACTTGCTATTCACACTTAGTCGTTTAATATAGACCATTGTAGTCATATACTTGTAGTCCTTAAAGATTTGTATCAATTCTCATTTGTGTTGTAATGAAACTCTTTGACTTTTATATTTCTTGGTCTATCTGATCACCTAGCCTAATTTACATAGTCTTAAGTTCGGCTGGGACCCACAGTTGTGGACCTCGAAGAGTGTCTAACACCTTCTCTTTGAGGTAATTTGAGCCCTTACCCAATCTTTGTTGGTGTTAACAATTCAAACAGATTTATTTGCATAATAGGTGTCCTGACGCACCTCAAAACCATTAGGTGGAATCTCTTCTCTTTTAATACCCATTTAAAAGAGTTGTCACATGTCGAAACCCGATTTCGCAAGAAAAAAGAACGCGACAGCATGGCGACTTTGCTGAGCATTTACACTTAGGCTCTTACCATAATGAGTTTGGCTTATGTGGATTGATTTCCTTGTTACATGCACATCCCTTCCCTTCCTCACCTTTATTTGTTTAAATATGCTATGACATGCATATCTCTTCCCCTATTTACCTTTACTTACTATGACCGATCTTTTATCTTGTCAAAACTGCTATATCGTGCCTACTTCCCTACCTGCTTTATTACATTCTTGCATATATTCTACGAACTAAATTGTTCTTCCTTTTGTCTTTCTTTCCTATGTTTTCCATGTTTACTTTTCTATTGTATTTACTGCTTTCACATATTTTATCATGAAAATATTTGGCAACGTGATACTATCTCTGCATAAAGCATGCTCCACATCATATTCCACTCATGCCAATTATCAACATAGCGGCTCTTGATGAATGTAAGTGCTATTCCAAAATTACCCTTTTAAAATCGAAAAGGCCTATTTGTGATATACTAGTCGATCAGCGGTGCAATCGACGGTCCGGTGCCTTTCCCTCTCAAGTTTTCCACTTGGGAGTACCAATCTAGACCATTCTAGAAACCCTACTCCAACTTGAAATGTACATGCATCATGCTAAACCTAGTACGGGTTAGAGAGTTATTAACATAACAAACCCACTAATATAAACCTTGTCCAAAGTCCGACAGGATTTCCACAATCCTAATTAACACTATCATATTATGTGAATTTCTTGGAGAAAATGTGCCAATGTGTTGATATTGCGTAAATAGGCAAACCTGAAAGGAAAAAGGGGCTAACTTTTGTTTATTTGCATAAAATAAAGCACGAAGTCCTCAGGTTCAGTATGGTCCAAAAAAACCCACCTTTGCTACCTGACTGGTGGAACGACCTTGCACCTTGCGACAAGAACCATGTGAGAAAAGTATTGGGTAACTTGCCATCCTTGCTAAACATGCAACCAAACAGGGCATTAATTGGGGCCGCTAACATGTTCTGGGACTAGAAAAGGGTCGTCTTTCGATTTGGCAAAATAGAAATGACTCCTCTCCTGAAAGAAATAAGAGGCTTCACTAAGTTGCCATGGGATAGTCAAGGATTACTAGTACCAGAGAATCGCAACCCCCGCGGTTTTCTAAAGATGCTGGGTTTCAAGAAAAATGACGAGTTGCTCTGTTAATAGAATTCGTACATCACTTTCAAATTTCTTTATGAACTTTATGGGCATAGAAAGTCATATCATCTTCATCATGATGAATTTGCCATTACTTCCTTGGGTTGGACGCATCGCCAGGTTTATATATTCATCGTCTGCTTCTTGGGGTTGTTGATACTTCCAATGAAAGGGGAAAATATTCATACTCGCTTAGCCATGGTCTCCAGGACCTTGATGGAAGACATCAAGGGATGAACCTATACCATCATCCCTATAATATTAGCTGAAATGTACCGTGCTTTAGATCGGTGCAAGTAGGGATTTGGACACTTTGAAGGTTGTAATATGTTACTACAAGTCTGGCCGTTGGAACACTTTCAGAGGGGAGAATATCGTCAAGAGCTTCTGCGACGGCTGTTGAATGACTACATAGCTTACCATCACCCAAAGAAAATTACATTTATTCCAGACAGGTTTGCACAACCTGGAAATGCTATAAGTTGGGTGCGTTTCTTCAGCAGTCTGACAGACGAGCAGGTACATTGGATGTTTGAGTTGTTTCCTAGCAGTATGTTCATCATCATGTCGATAGAGAATACCCATATGGTACTGATCGGGTTATGAGGAATCTGTCCTTATGCTCCTATAAGGGTAATGAGACAAGCAGGAAGAAAAATAGTAATACCCCGGGTTTCCAACATGGTCCAGTACAAGGTAGATTTCAAAGGGGACGTCATTCCATTCAAGTTCGAGGAACAAAATATGTGGAACCAAAAGATCATCGTGGAGAGAGAAACCATTCAGCCATACAGGTATCATGCCGTTCATGTGTATTTCTATCCATCGTGGTTGGTAGACGATATAGCGAGAGACATCAAGCCAGGAGTCAATCTGAAAGACAGGATCATAGATGGCGTTGTTGAGACACAAGTTAAGAATAGAAGGCTACACAAAAGGGTTTTCGAGTCTGAAGCTAAACATCTGGAAAGCACAAAGTGAACATGGAAGAAATAAAAGAATTGAAGGAAATTTCCACTAAGTCAACAGAGAGATTGGAATACTTAGAACAAGGATTGATGGAGCTTGATAGAAAGATTAGGAAGAGACTCTCAGATTGTTAAAGCACGGATGGCAGTGAAGGAGGGCATCTAGCAAAGGCTTACTTACTGTTGTATATGCGCGATCTGGGGAAAATGATTGATGGAGTCAAAAGAGCAAAGCACGGGGAAGGTCCTTCAGGGACCAAGTAGACTAGGAAATGATATTCTTTACTGCTTTCTAGCTTAGCTTTAGATTTCGAATGTAATAAGGCTAAATGCCATTAGTAACTTTATTATTATTGTCGATTTAGTAATGTTTTGGCTCATTTTTCACATTAATAAAATGACGCAATTATTGGCATCGATTTTCTCCAAGTCTATGTGTCGCTCAGGCCTACCTCAGGCATAAGGAGGTCCCCAAATTAGGACACGAATTATTACATGACTTTGCAAAATGTGTTTAATATTGCAACCATTCTTTCAATACCCCTTACTAACTTGGTTACCTTTTGTTTTTTTTTTCTTTCTTTTAATTATTGTCATTTCCCAATGTTAGTTCGTGCATACTGGCATCGTCAGCATACCACACTAGATCCGCAAGTCCTCCACCTCCTACTTTACCAAGCGACCCTAAAAGCAAAAGCAAAGGGAAAGGGAAAATTAATGATTTGAGTGGTATCAGAAAGGACAATGCTACCTTGGCAGAAAATGTTGAAACCTCATATGGCCGAAGTACTCCGGCGCAGAATGAATTTGTCTTACGTCTGGAACAGAAAATCCTAGAACTACAAAGAGAACTTGAGCAGGTCCAAAATTTAGCAAACCTTTCCCTCACTCTCAATGTCCCCGACATTAACCAGCAAAATCCGACTACCCAGAACCAGACAGCACCATAAAACGCACAAAACCGAAAACCATATCCAAATCCTCCTGCACCACACTAGTATCCCACACCTCCTCAGAACCTTAACCCTCCACTAGTACCAACTCCTCAACAACAACACCACCATCCAACTCAGTACCCACAAACCATTACTTATCACACTCCCCAAAATGCACCACAATCTACTCCTAATCCCCAAAACTCAACCAATGACCACCCTTATACCCAAGTTCCCAAAGTCCATCAAAGTAATCCGATATATGTGGGAACTTTACCCCATACCCTGCAAAAAACCCTATACATACCAGAATCGACCGAGAAAGACTTGCTCATTCAAAACATGGAAGAGGAACTCAAGAAGCTCATTGGTAAAATTCAAAATGTTGAAGTTGGTAAAGGCGTTGAAGGTCTAAACTATGAGGACCTATGTATTCATCCGGATGTGGAACTGTCAGAGGGTTACAAACCTCCCAATTTCGAAATGTTTTATGGAACTGGTGATTCGAAAGTGCATCTGAGAATATATCATGACAAACTTGTAGGAGTGGTCAATAATGAACGAATCCACATAAAATTGTTCATGCGAAGCCTCACAGGAGATGCTTTGACCCTGAAGAAGTGAGTTAGTTGGGTAAGCATGGTGTCAGACTTCATTGACACATTTAGGTTCAACACGGGAAACGCGCCAGACGTTTTCTACATTCAAAACCTCAAGAGGAAGCCAACAGAAACCTTCCGCGAGTATGCTACTCGTTGGAGATCAGAAGCCGCAAAAGTAAGGTCGGCACTTGAAGAAGAACAAATGAACAAGTACTTCGTCAGAGCTCAAGACCCGTAGTATTATGAAAGATTGATGGTTATTGAAAATCACAAATTCTACGACATCATCAAGCTAGGAAAAAGAATACAATAAGGGATTAAGAATGGGACGGTGACCAATTTCGAGGCATTTCACGCCACAAATAAAGCTTTGCAATTGGGAGGTATTTCTAAGAAGAGAAAAGTAGGTGTCGTAATGGTAGCCTAGGTTCCTAAGTCTCTTCTCACATACCGAACACCTTCGCTCACATACCAAACTTCATCCCCCAGATACCAACAGCCTGCTACCACCTATCATGCCTATAATACACAACCCGCATATTACCATTCACCACCACCCGCCCGCCAAAACTACCAAAAAACACGACCAAATTTTAACCGAACACCACCGAGACAATACACCCCAATTGCCGAACCCATAGACCAACTATACGAGAGACTGAAGGTTGTTGGTTATGTTGCTCCCACTCCTTCCATTGCGATGGAGAATTCTTCCCAGTGGATCAACCCCAATAAGACATGTGCCTATCATTCAGGCATGAAAGGCCATACCATTGATGAGTGACGCATATTGAAAGACAAGATCCAGACACTGATCGATACTAAGGTCATACAGGCAAAGGAAACTGCACCAAATATTTGTAACAATCCTCTCCCGGATCAAAGAGGTGAGGGAGTAAATGGGATAGAGACTGAAAAATAATAGGATCAAGAGGGGTCCATCGGACTAATTCGAGAGGGGAATTCTCCTAAAACGTCTCCAGTCACCCTAACGCCGGTTATGGTCCAAACCCAGGCGTTGCTTGAAGTTGAGGTATCTACACCCCTTACTATGATGGTAGCTCCCACACCATCTTACAAGTCTGATGTCATCCCATGGGACTGTGTTGCGGAAGAAAGGAGAAAGGAAAAAGCAAAAATGGAAGAAAACAGGGGCAGCACAAGGTATGACTAGAACTGGTAGAGTTTATACACCTGAGAACCTGGGGGAACAAGCAAGAAAGCTGAATATAAGCCGCCTATTGTCAAAATACGTGCTGATGATCTTTGGAGAAAGGTACAAGCAAGAGATTACTCTGTTATTGACCACTCGAACAAAACTCCCGCTCAAATATCCATCTTGTCACTACTGCAAAACTCGGACACACACAAGAATGCTTTGATGAAAGTGTTGAGTAAATCTTATGTACTCACAAACATCACTAGTGGGGAGATGGCTAACATGGTCGGGCAAGTATTAGAGAGCCACAAAATAACCTTTCATGAAGATGAATTACCAACAGAATGATTGAGTCAAAACAAGGCAATACATATCACGGTGCAATTTGAGGATAAGTTCATCGCCAGGGTCTTGATAGATGGAGGTTCAAGTCTCAACATATGCCCACTGACTACTCTGAAGAGAATGGGTAAAGGCCTACACGAGATACAAATGGGAAATATGAATGTGAAAGTGTTTGATGGATCTCAAATATCCATCATCGGAGAAATCAACCTCAGTCTACATATGGGCCTAACTTGGTTTGATGTCGAGTTCTAAGTGCTAGATATATCTGCTACTTACAACTTATTCTTGGGACGACCATGGATACATGTTGCTGGAGCAGTGGCTTCAACCCTGCATCAAGATATGAAGTTTCAATGGAATCTTCAGGAGGTGATTATTCATGGAGATCGAAGTAACCCCATCTACACCAATCAGACTGTTCCAGTCATCGAAAACAGGAAGAAGCTGGGTGGAGAAATATACCATCACACTGAGCGAGTCAACGCAATTAAAAAGGACCGATGGTGGAGCAAAAAAATAGAAAGCATACTGCTATGGACAGGGTATGAACCCGGCAAGATTCTTGGAAAAAATCTTCAAGGTATCGCCAAACCCGTACAACCACAGCGTCATGGCACGACTTTTGGACTCGAATATGAATACATGTGGAAGAATATGAGGATTGGTCACCACCATGGTGTGGTCCTTATTATCCACTGGAACAACCAGTACCACCTCTGCACCAGACATTCCATCAAGCTAACAATGATGTAGGGATTCGAGGAAGAAGAAGTTTTAGCTGGCATGAGGAAGCTATTTCTAGACAAAGAGGATGTGGACTGCAGTGCAATAGTTGAGGAAGAGGAGGAGGAGGAAGACCTTACCATTTAGACCGTGGACAAAGGAGTTATTCTCAAGGACTGGACTACTGCACAATCCCGGGCCCGTCGAGTTCTTGGGTAGCCTGGAAAAATTAGCATGAATTAATTTATTAAATAGTTTTGAGCATTTGAGATATTTATCAGTATTTTGTTTTGAAATAATTACTCGAGTCATTGAGCTGCACTTGTTGACATTTTTTTTAAGATTTATTAATGCATTACCGCTTTTCGTATTTATTATTATTTTTTACATTTTCTTTTTCAACATTATTAGTACCTATATCGATGACCCTACGACTGTGACATGTAATGAGACAACTCAACATAAGGATAGTGATTTAGAGGATCTGGAACATGATATAATACCTGAGGAAATCATCAGAGAAGTGGAAAACTTTAAAAACAAACCGAAGTCTAATTTGGAGGAAACTGAGACCGTTAACTTAGGGGATTCCAAAAATGGTTAAGGAAACACGTATAAGCATTCATCTATCACCGTCACAGAAGGAAAAGTACATCATATTCCTAAAAGATATGAAAACATCTTTTCATGGTCCTACGACGATATGACTGGTTTGAGCATATCCATAGTAGCTCACGAGCGACCCACTAATCCCTTGTGTCCACCGATAAAGCATAAGCTCAGAAAATTCAAGCCAGATATGAGTCTGAAGATAAAAGAGGAGGTCACCAAGAAAATCGAAGCCAAGGTTCTCCGAGTGGTCGAATATCCGACTTGGTTGGCCAATATTGTGCCAGTTCTGAAGAAAGATGGGAAAGTTAGAGTATGTGTCGATTACTGAGATCTGATTAGAGCAAGTCCCAAAGATGATTTCCCATTGCCCAACATACACATACTGATTGACAACTGTGCCAGGCATGAGCTCCAATCCTTTGTGGATTGCTTCACAGGATACCATCAGATCTAGATGGATGAAGAGCATGCAGAATAGACAGGGATATATTATTACAAAATGATATTGTTTGGTCTAAAAAATACTAGATCCACCTACATGAGAGCCATGAAAACCATCTTCCACGATATGATAAACAAGGAAATAGAGGTGTACGTGGATGACTTTATCATCAAATCTAAAAGGAGGTTGGATCATATGACAGACTTGAAGAAACTTTTCGACCGGCTTCGAAAATACAATTGAAGTTGAATCCTGCAAAATGTGCCTTCAGAGTCCCTGCTGGGAAATTGTTAGGCTTCATTGTCAGCCGCCGAGGGATTGAGTTGGACCCATCAAAGGTCAAAGCTATCCAAGAACTACCACCTCCGAAGAATAAGAAAGATGTGATGAGATTTTTAGGCCGTCTCAGTTACATCAGTCGTTTCATAGCACAATCAACTGTGATATGTGAGCCAATATTCAGGATGCTAAGGAAAGATGCTGCAACAAGCTGGACTAAAGAATTCCAGAAAGCCTTCGACAAAATCAAGGAGTATTTATCTAAACCACCCGTTTTGGTCCCACCGGAACCAGGAAGACCTCTACTTCTTTATTTCTGTATTGGATGGGGTTTTCGGTTGTGTTTTGGGACAACATGATGAAACTGGAAGAAAGGAGTAGAGGATATATTATCTGAGCAAGAAATTCATGCCTTGAGAAGACCGGTACTCTTTGCTAGAACGCACCTGTTGTGTTTTGACGTGGATAGCTTAGAAGTTGAGGCATTATTTCTATGCATACACTACATATCTCATATCAAAGATGGAGCCGCTAAAATACATCTTTCAGAAACCCATGCCTACGGGTAAGTTAGAAAAGTGGAAAATATTGTTGAGAGAATTCAACATCGTCTATGTAATTCAGAAGGCAGTCAAAGGGCAAGCATAAGCAGATCATCTGGCAAAAAATCCCGTAGACGGAGAATACGAACCATTGAAAACGTATTTTCCCGATGAGGAGGTATCATTTGTGAGAGAAGATATCATCGAGACATATGATGGATGGATAATGTTCTTTGATGGAGAAGCAAACTTCAAAGGAGTGGGTATTGAAGCTGTCTTAGTATAAGAGATCGGCCAACACTATCCGGTATCCGCAAAACTCAGGTTTCCATGCACCAACAATATGGCAGAATATGAGGCTTGCATTTTGGAGCTTAGGTTGGCCATTAACATGAATGTTCAGGAGCTGGTGGTAATTGAAGATTCTGATATTTTGGTGTGTCAGGTTCTAGGAGAATGGGCTACGAAGAACACAAAAATATTATCATATTTGCACTGTGTACAAGAGGTGGTCAAGAGGTTCACAAAGATAGAGTTCAAATATCTTCCAAGAATTTAGAATGAGTTTGCAGATGCGTTAGCCACTTTGTCTTCCATGATACAACACCCAGACAAGAATTCCATTGATCCCATCCCAATAGGGACTCATAAATAGCCAGCTTATTGCTCATGTTGAAGAAGAGGTTGACGGAAATCCATGGTTCCACGACATCAAGAAGAACCTGGAAAAGGGAGAGTACCCGGAGACTACTACCCATGCTCAAAAGTGCACGCTTCAAAGATTAGCAAACCATTTCTTTCAAATAGAGGGAATTCTGTATAAAAGGACTCCTGACCTAGGATTACTACGGTGTGTCAATGCCAAGGAGGCATCCAGGTTGCGCGAGGAATTACATGCCAAAAATTACTAACCACACATGAATGGTTTCATCTTAGCTAAGAAGATACTAAGAGCAGGGTATTTCTGGACGACTATGGAAATAGACTGCATCAAGTATGTTCAGAAGTGTCAGCAATGCCAGATACAGGATGACATGAAATGAGTACCACCCAATGAACTCAATGCAACAAGTTCACCCTGGCCTTTCTCCCCTTGGGGTATGGATGTCATCGGCCCGATCGAGCCTGCTACTTCAAACGGCTATAGGTACATTCTGGTGGCCATAGACTACTTCACAAAATGGGTTGAAGTTGCATCTTATAAAGTTGTAACTAAGAAGGTCGTAGCGGATTTTGTGCGCGACCGCATTGTCTGCCTATTTGGAGTACCAGAGTCAATCAATACTGAAACACCGCCAATCTCAACAGCGATTTGATGAAGGACATGTGTGAAACATTCAAGATATAGCATAGGAACTCCACATCATATAGCTTGAAAATGAACGAAGTCGTAGAAGCCACAAACAAGAACATCAAAAAGATATTGAGGAAAATGGTGGATAATTACAAAAAAATGGCACGAGGAGTTGCCATTTGCTTTGATTGGGTATCGTACCACAGTTCACACATCAACTGGGGCAAATCCCTACCTACTGGTTTATGGTACTGAAGTCGTTATTCCTGCCGAAGTAAAAATCCCTTCTCTAAGATTCATACAAGAAGCTGAGCTCGGCCATGCAGAATGGGTATGAAGCCGCTATGAACAAATATCTCCCATTGATGGGAAAAGAATAAATGTAATATGTCATGGTCAACTCTACTAGAACATAATGGCAAGAGCTTTCAACAAAAGGGTCAGGCCAAGGCAATTCACACCGAGACAACTGGTGCTAAAGCGAATCTTCCCACATCAGGATGAAGCCAAGGGGAAGTTCTCACCCAACTGAAAAGGTCACTACATGTTTCATCGGTTATTAACAGGAGGAGCACTTATACTTGCGGAAATGGACGGAGAGATTTGGCCGAAACCTATCAATTCAAACGCAGTCAAGACATACTATGTTTAAGATTTCTTGCATTTTCTATTTGATGTAACTGAACTACGCTTTACCTGATTCCCGTTTAAGAGGGAAAACATAGGCATCCTTGTGGGTTCGATCACATCCTAATAAGATCTTCATTTCCCCATGATCAGAAACTGGGGCAAGATACTGAGTTTTCCCGATTACATCACGTGTGGAAGAGCCAAGGAATGTATTGTTAGGAGTATGCATTTAAACCGGGGCAGAATTTTGAGGAGGACCCTCAAAATTCTAAAACCAATGAGGTTGCAATGTCTCTAAATGTGTATCAGTCACCGGTTCATCTATTTGATCTCACGCATTATCATATATTTCAAAAAACTACATTTTTGCAAATAATTTTATCAAATGCATATATGCTTTTCGAAAATTTTGTTTCTACGACAGCCAAATATTACCCAGGGTGACTCAAGCAGGACCCTAAGACAGGAGTAAAGGCGAAGCAAGGAATCAAGAGCACGAACCAACCGCTTCCCCGAAAAATTCACAATTTTTCTTTGAATTCAGGCACAATGAAACAAAAAAGTAATGTTTGCAAATACATACACGCAACAAAATCATTGTCCTCATAAGCACATCAAGCTAAGAAATACTTTACTCTCTCGCAGCTGATCATTGCTTTTCTGAATAAGGCTAAGCACTGCCTTTTCTTGCATGAGACTAAGCACTGTCTCAATTTCTTGCATAAGGCTAAGCATTGCCTCTGCAATTGCATAAGGCTAAGCATTGCCTTTTCTTGCATGAGACTAAGCATTTTCTCCATTTCTTGCATAAGGCTAAGCGTTGCCTCTGCAATTGCATGAGACTAAGCATTGTCTCCATTGTTTGCATGAGGCTAAGCATTTCATCTGTAATTTCATAAGGCTAAGCACTGCCTTTCCTTGCATGAGACTAAGAACTGTCTCCATTTGTTGCATAAGGCCAAGCATTGCCTCTGCAATTGCATAAGGCTAAGCACTGCACTTCCTTGCATGAGACTAAGTACCCATTTCTTGCATAAGGCTAAGCATTGTCTCCATAATTGCATGAAACTAAGCATTGTCTCCATTTCTTGCATGAGGCTAAGCATTGCCACTGTAATTGCATAAGGCTAAGCATTGTCTTTCTTTGCATGAGACTAAGCACTGTCCCCATTTCTTGCACAAGGCTAAGCATTGCCTCCGTAATTGCATAAGGCTAAGCACCGCCTTTATTTTCTTGAGACTAAGCATTGACTCCATTTCTTGCATGAGGTTAAGCATTGCCTCCGTAATTGTATAGAGGCTATGCACTGCCTTTCCTTGCATGAGACTAAGCACTTTCTACATTTCTTGCATGAGGCTAAGCATTGCCTCCATAATTGCATAAGGCTAAGCATTGCCTTTCTTTGCACGAGACTAAGCAGTGTCTCCATTCCTTTCATGAGGCTAAGCATGGCCTCTATAATTGCACAAGGCTAAGCGCTGCCTTTCTTTGCATAGGGCTAAACACTGCCCTCATCTCATATAAGACTAAGCATTGTCTTGACTCGTCCTCGTATATGACTAAGCATCATATCTTTGCACTTCATAGGCTGAAACATCCCCACATTGTCCGAAGGCATCATAGTCCGAAAGCACCATCCTCATGACCTAAAGACACCATTCCATAGCCTGAGGATCTCTCGAAACTGCATATCAATAATCAAAGGCGTCATAGTCTAGAGGCACCATCCTCATGGACCGAGGACACCATTTCATGGCCTGCGAATCCCTTATCACACGCTTCATGGCCCAGGACCTCATGGTCTAAGGACATCATCATCATCGTCCAAAGATAACTTTCATGGTCCAAAGGGAATTTGCATCATCTTTAAATTATCGCAATAAACCACATATATTCGCATGCATTGTGTTTTAAGTTTTGCAGGTAATTTGGGAGGTAACCGTCTACAAACGAGAGAAACCTTCGCTCCAATTTCCGTTCACAACATTCACATCCTTTAACTACCTCAAACGCAACCGACTATCAATAATTGACTACCTTTTCTATGATCGTTCGCATATCTGCCTCATACACATGTAACGTCCAAAATACGCATTCATGACTCCACCTAAAGTTGTCAGTTACTTACAACACTATCCTACGCAAAGAACCTCTTCGAAACATACGACCATTCTTATAGAAACTCTATCGGTTTTGTTCGCCGTTTGATCCAGAACTACACACGGCTTGATTCCCGTAGCACCAAGGATATGTAGGCAACTCAGGAACCAGGGTTCGTCCTCCATTTTTCCAAATCCCATCATTCCCCACTCAATTCGGCCAAAATTGGTCATCATTTTTTTTACCCGACAACTCTTTCGTCATTCCCGGGTAAAGAGGGGCAGCTGTTGATACCCAATTTTGCCCTCATATTTTTTCAAAAGTATATATACACTTCCAAAATATTATTTTGCATCATTATTTAACTTACAAGAATTATGAAAGTATTTTCTATAATTTTTAAATCTTTAAAATTAATTTTCCTTGCATTTAAATTGTTCAAATATTTATTAATTACCCTTTTAAATTATTTTATGATGACTTAGTCATCCAAATTTATTATTCGCAGCCATATATATGTCACATAATATTTTACACCATTTTTACATAATTATATTTGTATCTTTAGATTATTTACATAATTTTACAATAATAGCCTATACGCTATACATAATTATATTATTTAAACCAAAATAGCATTCAATATTCTTATAATGTTAGGTTATTATTTTCAATCCTTTTACTACATAGGTAATATTTCTATTATTTATAAATTACTTTTACAAATTATTTTAAATAATTTCGTGTATTTTATCGCATAGCCCAATATAAGGCTACTTTCGGACTAAAACCAGGCTCAAAACAGCTGGCCCATCCCCGTTAAACCCTTTAGCATCCCAAACCAAACAACCCCTTCATTTAACCCGGTCATGAACCATTTTAAACAACCCGCCCCACTCTTTCTTCTATCTAAGCCATTGATCTCGGATAGCAACGGCCCACAGACCCCCTCTCATTTTTAATTAACCCAACCCCAAACCTTAATCTTCATTCCCCCACCCCAAACTCTCTCGAATGTTCTCTCGTCTATGAAATAAACCCTAGAAGCCGCCTCTAATTATCTCCAATTCCAACCTAAACATGGAGTCAATCCATTATTTACTTACCTATTTTGAGGCACTAGGATGGTGTATACGCGCTTGTGGTGTTACCTAAAGTTCTTGACTTATTTTTGGCAAGAATAATTTTCTGAGATTTGGCTCGGTCGACTATGGTTCTGTGGGGATTTGGACGACGTCTCGTCTATATACATCATATAAGGAAGGATCCTTGATTCTTGGTTTGATTCTCATATGTCTGGACCCAAATAGGGTTTGAGAATTTCCTTTTCCTTTGCTGATTTTGATTGCATGTGATATATTCTTTCCTTTATTGTGTTTGACTGATAATTTTTCATGTTTATCTGCTTAATTTGAACACTATATAAACCCTCCCGAATTTCCCCTTAAGGGGGACCTAATTTTTACTGCTATTACTCTCACTATACTTTTCTCTAACTCATTCGCTACTACTGAGACACTTGAATATATTCTGGAATCGCCTTAAGAAGTTTCCCCTCATTCTGAATTATTCGATACTATACTGAAATTGAGCTCTTGGCCGGCTGGAAGCCGAGGCCTCCATATTCTATTGACCTTCTCCATTTCAAGCACTGCTCGGGATCCATTTCGAGGCCTTTGTGAACTCTGAATAACTGGGGCTTTAGGGTCTTTCGTTACTCACCTGTAATTGTTGTTGTTTATGAGATTTTCTTTATTCGTTTGTTTGCAACCGGTTAGTTCCCTTCCCTCTAGTAACTTTACTCCTTTTGTTTGTGTTATGCGCAGTAGTGTTGTTTTGATTTCTCAGGGTTAGTTTTGATATTATGCTATTGCGTGTACAATTCTACTTGTTTTAGCACCACTTTGTAGTTTCACTAGCTTCAATTCTGTGCAAGTTTGATGTTAACTCACGTGAGGATAGCTATGTTGATTCATGATGATTGTCTTTCTTTGACGAAATTCTTTTGAGACTATGTTCTTGCTCAAATTACTCTCTTCATGTTGAATATTCCTATGTATAATTTGTTATTTCTCTGAAAGTTTTGCGACAATGATGTCTAAGTGCTTAGATTAACATGTCATCCTTAGTGCATGCCCATTATAAGTGTCCAGCTTGATTAATTGCTCATATTCATGTATAAGTGTAAACTGGTCTATTTTTTGTCATGACTTAGATCCTCTTAGGGGAACAATGCATGCCTAGAACCCATTGGAGTGTGTCTTTGTTAAGACTTTCATGTACAAACTGCCACTTCTCTAACTCATCATGTCATTATATGAATTCTATATGCCAATATTGTTACAATTCTTAGGCAAACTTATTTCTATGCTTTCGTGCGCTCACTGATCATTTCAAGACTCTTAGGGTGAAATCCGACATATGCCTAGTCTATTCCATATTTCTTCGTGTGATGCCTGCTTGCCTGATGAATGCTCACTTGTTGAATGTAAACCCTTGTGTGATGGTTGGTATTTACCTAAACAGTTCACATATTAAGCCTTGCAAATTGGTTGTCCTTAATAGGGTTTTATGTTGAAGATTCTATATTATGTATAATCTTTCCCATGACATTGTTAGATTCCCATGTTTGAACCCATATTCAAGGCTCCTTTTGATAGTTCTGGACCAGGCTGATTTCTGAAACTTAGTTTGAAATAATCGTACTACTCTATTTTTTGTGTGATAAACATGAGCTTGCCTCATATGTGTCTTATATGTTTTCCCAATTTGAGCATGATCTTGCTTAGAATAATTTTCTAATTGCAGTTTAAGACTAGCCTTGTTAGGTTGACCTTAGCATCCCTTAGCTTAATCATTAGCATTGTGTGGGCCTGGTATGTTGGGCCTGCCTTTGTTTTTGAGGTTTTCAAACTATATTTGTTGCGCTTGAAGTTTGGGCCTGCTATCTGCATGAAGTCTTGAGCCTATTTGAAGACCCAGATGTACTGGTGGGTTATCCTTTATTATTCTTGGGCCTTTAATTATTTAAAACGTGATCTGTAATAGCTTGTAAAATTGAATGATGGGGAAATTAGTAAAAAGGGAGATTGGGTATTCTAATACTTGTATGAGAGGGTAGAGAATATATTTATAGGATCTATGTGCTCTATTTGTTGTTTAGCATGTTTATTTCTGTACACTGATAGACATCTTTCCTATAGGAGTCATGCACACACTTCACTTAACTTGTCAAACATGTTAGTTTTGATATCTGCTAGACTTGTTCCCATATCTTCCATTCAACACTCTTAGATAACATGTCTATATGGCACATCAATGCAATATTTTTCACTTACATAGATACCATGCCTATAGGACTTCAAATAATCTATCAAATGCTTCAATTATTTTAGTGTACTTCTCATCTAGATATCATGGCTATAGGATTCTAATACTCTAATCGACCATTCCCGCTGTTTTCTATTACACTGTCGCTTGTTTAAGACGCATGCCTATAAAACTAGCATTAGTAATTCAGAACTATGATTGTTTTTACTAACTTTTTACGCAAAACAATTGGATATCATGCCTATAGGACTTGCAACATTCAATTTGCCTACGCGTTAATCCAGAAGTTACTACATGTCCCATGTATTATTGGAAATCAGAATCACTTAGAAACCATGCTTATAGGATTTATAACGATTTAATTTGTCTGTGCATTAGCCTAAAAATGCGGCATTACCTATTTGATACTGGAATCACATAGAGATCATGACTATAGGATCAAAGGACTCTAAGTCTTAAGTTCGAAATGTTCTACTGCCTAATCTAAAAATCAGTATGCGTGCTTCTTTGTTTATGTGTGGAGGCTAACATGAGTCACTCTTTGCTATTATGTGCAGTCCTGTTGTTTTGTATGCGCGATTAGTTTTTATCATTTTGAGAAACCTAAGTAAATCTAGAATCACCCAAATAGAGGTCCAAAGCCTCCTGAACCATAGACATGGGACGTATAGTGCACGCATAGGACACGACTTATAATTGAATTAGAACGCTTTAGGTAAACAACTTCAACATAGTAATCGGTAGCAGGAGATGATAGTCTCTCCTTGCTAAATAACATGAGCAACTCTTATCT
Organism: Nicotiana paniculata; assembly: GCA_005239505.1. Taxonomy (NCBI): domain Eukaryota; kingdom Viridiplantae; phylum Streptophyta; class Magnoliopsida; order Solanales; family Solanaceae; genus Nicotiana; species Nicotiana paniculata. The sequence goes on from ML319961.1 coordinate 43,037, forward strand.
AAAAGGAGTTGCGAAGTATTATTTATGTTTCACGAGGTGATTTTTTAGGCTAAAAAACTTAGGACCCCCTCCCTCCTCCTTTGTATACTTTCTATTCACACATTAGTCATTTAATATAAGCCATTGTAGTCGTATCCTTGTAGTCTTTAATGATTTGTACCAATTCTCATTTGTGTTGTAATGAAACTCTTTGACTTTTATATTTCTTTCTCTATTTGATCACCTAGCCTAATCCATATAATCTTCAGTTCGGCCAGGACCCACAGTTGTGAACCTCGAAGAGTGTCTAACACCTTCTCTTTGAAGTAATTTGATCCCTTACCCGATCTTTGGTGGTGTTAACTGGTCAAACAGAGTTATTTTCATAATAGGTGCCCTAACACACCTCAAAACCGTTAGGTGGCGACTTTTCTCTTTTAATACCCATTTAAAGAGTGGTCACATGTCGAAACCCGATTTTGCGAGAAAAGGGGGAATGACAAGGCTCGTTGAAATGCAACTCTAAGTGCAGAAGCGATTTCGATTTTGCGGCTAAGTGACCGCAGATGCGGAATTGCCTGATAGGGTATATTAAGTAGGATTTTGACTAATTTTCACCATTTTGTGTTTTGGAGATCGGAAAGAGGCGATTCATGAGGAGATTTTTACTAAAATTTAAGAGTAAGTAATTTCTATTTGGTTTTAATTGTATATCTTGATTTCCAATGGATTTTTACACCTAAACACATGGAATTTTAAAGTGAAATATGGGGTGTTTATCTACAAATTAAGAGAGTATATTTTGAGGTTTTGAGTACCGATTTGGACTCAGATTTAGAGTCTAATTATATATTTGAACTCGTGAGACTATGGATAAATGGGATTTACCCCAAGATAGGGTTTTGACCATGTGCACTCGAGTTGACTTCTGTTGGCTTTTTTAGAATTAATTAAATATTGAAGCCTTATTATTTTGAATTAGTTTTTATTACTTTAGTTGACCATATTAAGTATTGTTTGGCTAGATTTGAGCCGGTTGGAGGAAAATTCTTAGGGAAAATGGCATTGAATTATTGAGCTTGTTCCGATAAGAGGTAAGTATTTTGGTTAACCTTGACTTGAGGGAATCAGGTTGTATATGGTTTACTTCCTACGTGCTAATTTTGAGGGAGATATATATGCGAGGTGATGAGTTTATATGCGTTTTTTATAGTTATATCATGCTCGGGTATAATTAGACTATTCATGCCTTATCTTGCTTCATATATCCTATTTTATGATTTAATTGATTATGATACTACTTGCTTATTCACCATCTTGTTAAATATCATGTTGAGGCCTTATAATGATATTTGACACGTTGATGTCAAAGACATACTTATCTCTCACATATTGTATCATACTCAGTCTTCTCTCAAGTTTTACCATGCTTGTTATTTATAGCCATACACTTGGTGAGGACGAGAGATATTGTATGATGGGTGCTTCTGTGTGGCGAGGATGAGAGATATTAGCACGATGGATGTTTTTACGTGACTTGTTATGATATTTCCACGATGATGCAGTGAGGATGAGTAATATTTGCACGATGCATATTTTCGTGTAGCGACTATGAGCGATATATGCACGATGGTTGTTTTTGTGTAATCTGCCATGTTACTTGAGCATATTCATTTTATGCAGTTTGAATACTTGGATCATACTGCTCATGTGTATTATTTCTTCTTTGTGAATTCAGTTCTTGGATTTATGCAGGAATTGTGGTAATTAGGAAATATGCTTACCTCTTTTCTTATTTGATCATTTATATATTATTTGTTGTTCTCTTATATTCCTTTCAGTTTATTGTCTGTACAGGTCTATAAAGTGAGTATCTCATCTTAGCCTCATTACTACTTCGTAGAGGTTAGGCTTTATGCTTACAAAGTGTATTGGTCGATTATACTCATACTACACTTATGCACTTCTTGTGCATATTTAGGTATTTGTACGAGCGAATTTCGAGAGGTGCTTAGCTGTAGACGTTGGAAACTCGAGGTAGTACTGCACATCTGTTCACAGGCCCTCGAGTCACCTTTCTTATTCTTATTACTATTGTTTAATTCAGTCATTATTGTATTTATTTTCAAACTTTTGTATTTAGCAACCAGTAGAGCTCATGTACTCAATGACACCAGTTCTTGGGGTTGTTTAATTTATTGTTTGGTACATTTTACTTCATCTTTGAATTTATTATCTATGATATAATACTACTTTAGAATAATGTTTTAGTTCTTTCTATTGTTATTAGATGTTTGGTAGTAGAAATCGTTAGTTTGCCTAGCCGGCCTATTAGGTGCCATCACGATCTTTGATAGAATTTTGGGGCATGACAGTAGGCGTAAAACTTTGTGGTTTGGAACAATGGTTGAGTGCCCCACGAGAGGGTACTATTGTGCTACTTTATTAGCATGGTTGAGTCAATTCATGTGGTACAACAATGAGTTGATCTGAGCAAGTAGGAAAACACAACCTAGTTGACTTTTCTTTCATGTTGGTGATAGTATAGTGCTCCAATAAATGGAAAGTCTCACTTGATTTTGTTAAAGCTGAATGCTAAACAAAGACTTTGAAATATGTTTTATATTATTACTTTATTTTACTGGCTAAATTTTTAATTATACAAATATTTCTTTTTTATATTAATTGCTTATGCATATCTAGTATTTTCTTAATTCAAGTCCCACTTCTTTTACGAATTATTTTTGAAAAAAAAATGGTTCATGATTCGTACTAGGCATGTGGAGCTTAGGATAGATGGCTAGATTTCTATTTCTGCTTCAGGGACTGGTCCTGAGCAGCACGAGCCTCGTGGATAGGGCAGTCGCACACCTTCTGCAATGACTTTAGTGGGACTCTGCACTGGTACTCGTGGAGTATTATTACTTTTCTCTTTTGCATCACCGGGTCTTGTCTCGGTTGACCATTTCATTCCGTGTCATGAAAATTCCATAAACATTGTAGTTCTTTAGTTTTTTTTTTATAGAATTTCCCAGAGGACCTGGGGGTGTTGTATTGGACAAAATAAGAGTTTGAATATACAACACAAAGGTAGAGGATACCCTTCAAAAGACTGGAGGGGTCTGTGCTAATTACAAACGATCACCTCCTCAACCAAAAAACTAACTAACAAAAAAGTTTGTCTCATCATGCTTGTTTCTAATACTTGGGACTTGTTGTTTGTCTAGAAAGAAAATAGTGCTTTGCTAGGAAGTTGATGATATGATAGAAACGCCATAGTATGTTGCTGCTCCACTGCTTCCTTAGCCAAACTGTCCGCCAACTGATTAGCTTCGCGATAGAAATGCTTGATCTGAGTATTGATCCTGCTCATTGTGTCTCTAATATTGTCCACAATATGACAAAGATTATAACTTGTATCACTATCCTTATGTAGTAAATCAGTTATACGAAGAGAATCCAACTCAACCAGTTGATTCCGAATAGTAAGGCTTGCGCCTCAGCAATATTGTGATTCTGGACTGTCGTAGGGGTGGAGAATGCCATGATAATGTTGCCTTCTTCGTCTCTGACCGCACCTCCTAGACCTGCCTTTCCTTCCCTCTGTTTGAAGCTCCCATCTGTGTTGAGTTTAACCAAGTTCTTCTCTGGTCTAAGCCATTAAACCACTATAGCCTTGTAACCTAGACGAAGGCTAATGAGCTTATCACAGAATGAACTCCATGGTAACTTTAGGATGCTTTTTGGATAAAATTTGTTGATCACCATCTCTATGGTCCAAGTGACCTGTTGCTGAAGCCTATATTTGTTGAAGTTTCTTTGATCTCCGTATCTTCAAGCACAAAACTCTTTCCAAAGAAAGCAACAAATAATTATAGGGGTTATGTCCAACACAGTTCTATGTACATCATTAGAAGATTTGGAGGTCCACCATTGATTAATGATATAACTAATAGTGTAAGGTTGGTGGCGAATGTGAAGAGCATTACCAGATAGGTTCCAAATGTAACTAGCACTTTGACTATCCAAAAAAACATGAGAAATATTATTTGATTTTGGATTAAAACAGCAGTTACATCTAGAAATTATTTGCCTTCCAAATTTAGTAATAACATCATCAAAGGGTAGCTTGCTATGACAAAGTAGCCCAGATAGATGAAGTGGATCTAATCCGCCACCATCTTTTCATAGCAAGCATATTACTAATATCTTCCAACTTCCTTATACCAATGCCACCTTCCTCAAAAGGACGGGCAAGATGATTCCAGGAGCTCCAATGATATCTTTTCTGATCCTCAGAGGAGCACAAAAATAAGTTAGCAAAATATTTTTCAATTAGCTTAAAAACTTCCTTGGGAGGAGACATGGCAGACAGAGTATAAACAGGGATGGACTGGAGGACACTTTTTATTAGAGTAACTTTAGCCCCATAAGAAAGAAATTTTCCTTTCCAACCACTAAGTCTTTTGACTATTTTACTGATCATGTTTTCATAAAAAGCAACTTTCTTCCTACCCACATATAGTGGACAACCAAGATAAGTGAAAGGGAAATTTTTGTCCATAAAACCTGAGCATTTTCTTATCCTGTTAATTCTAATGGCAGAGGTGTTTGGGGCAGTTAGGAAATAGCGTTTATCCCTATTAACCAACTGACCTGAACTTCTCTCATAATTATCAACCACTTTCATAATCATTCTGATAGATTTTGAGCTACCACTACTGAAAATAATGATGTCATCAGCATAAGCTAGGTGATTGATTTTAGGGACATATTGTGACATTGTAAAAGGAGTAAAATCAGGATTATTGTGCAAAGAGTTTAAATATCTTGTTAAAACCTCAGCAGCAATGATAAAGAGGGTGGGGGACAGGGGGGTCTCCCTGCTTAAGACCTTGAGAAGTAGAGAAAAAAGTCATGTCTCTCACCATTGATGATAACAGAATACCAGACATTAGAAATGAGGTTGTTACATAAATCAACCAGGTTATCAGAGAAACCAAACTTCCTAAGCACATCATAGAGAAATTTCCAATCCATTCTATCATAAGCTTTAGCCATATATAATTTGATAAAAACATTACCCCCATGATTCTTTTGAGTCATATTATGAATAATTTGCTGGGCTAACAGAACATTCTCATAGATGAGTCTATCCTTAACAAAGCCACTTTGATTCAAAGAAATTATTTTAAACAATAAATGACTAACTCTAAGGGACAAGTTATTGGAGATTATCTTGTTAGTAAAATTAGATAAGCTAATGGGTCTAAAGTCTAAAAAAGAAGAAGGATTGTCAATTTTGGGAATAAGAGCTGAACAAGTGTGAGTGAAGAATTTTGTCAAGCCTTTTCCTTTGAAAAACTCTGACACAAAAGCATTTACCTCCTTCAGGATAATGTCCCAACCACTTTGAAAGAAAGTACCATTGAAGCCATTCGGGCCTGCTGTGCTAAGAGGACTTAAACTGAACACTACCTCTTTAACCTCAGCTTCATCTGGCACCTTGCTTAGCATGCTATTTTCCTCACCTGTAACACAATAAGGAATACAATCTAACAAAGCATTGTTAATAGATGGAGAAGGAAGATTGAAGAGATTCTGGTAGTGTTTCACAGCATATTTGGCAATCCTGGAATCACCTTTAATCCCCTTCCCTTTGGCATTTTTGATAAGATTTACCTATTGCCTTCTTCTCTTATCTCTAAGGATGGAATGGAAATAACTAGTATCCTTATCACCTTCTTCAAACCATTTAACTTGAGATTTTTGTTTGAGCATAGATTCTTAAAGGCTTAGCCATCTAACATACTGAGCATGGGCTCTATTTTCTTCTTCTCTACTCTCTTCTGTGTTGTCTATAATATCAATATCCTCCAACTCTTGCATATGCTCCTCCCACCTTGACACTACTTCATTGATGTCACCAACCTCATTTCTAGACAGTGAGAAATCCTCTTACTGAGAGCTTTAAGTTTACTCTGTAGGATCCACATAGGATTTCCAAACACATCTGAATTCCAGGACTCCTTAACTACATCAAAGAAGCCATCTATGTCTATCCAACAATTTAGAAATCTAAAATAAGAGATATGATGATTATTAGAACACAAATTCTTCATCAAGAGAGGTCTGTGATCTGATCCTGTCCTAGCCAAATGCCTAACAAAAGTTCTTTGAAACAACTTGTCCCAAAGATTATTGACATAAATTCTATCCAATTTTTTCCAAATTCTCTTTCCTGGTCTCCTGTTATTACACCAGGTATAGTTGGAGCCACTAAAATCTATATCAGTGAGACCACAAGAGTTAATACAAGAATGAAAATCCAGACTTCTATACATTTTGTGCGGATTACCACCTAGTTTTTCAGAGGGGTCCAAGATGATGTTAAAATCCCCTCCCACACACCAAGGGGCATCTATAACATTGCTATCTAACTCCATTTCTTGTGAAAGGTCTTTCCTATATTTAGCCTTACAGTTTTCATAAACAGCAGAAATAAAGATACCTTTTTGGTTGAAAACATTCTGGAAATGGATGGTGATATGTTGGTCACTGATGGAAGTGATCGTGGTATTACTATACGAATTCCAGAAACACCATATTTTTTTTGACCAAAATTGTTACTACAGCAGTGTTGAAACCCCCGAAATTTTCTATAACCTTCCACCTTTTCTTTTGAAACAAATGGTTCAAAGATTGCCACGTATTGAGATTTGTTGATTTTGATGAGATTTTTAAGCCTGTGAATGGATTTTTTTTTATCTAACTCCCCTTATATTCCAGAATAGAGCACTAATCATCTAAAGTATTAGAAGATTTGTTGTCATTTTGGTTCCTTCTAACTGAAATATTAGATCTTTTTCTTTCTTTCTTACTCTGTTTTCTAGTTTCACTTCTTCCCCTTCTATAGTTCTTTTGTTGATCTTCAGCGGTATTAGTAGAATTTTGTTCATTTATACTATCTTCATGTTGCATATCCATCTGTTCTATATTCTGAGTACTACCAGAAACAGTTTCTACATGACATGAGTTATTTTTATCTTCTCTATTTTCATACAAGTCAACTACAAGATTAATTTCAGGAAGATTACGAACCTCTGTTAGCACTGTTGAGGAACTGAGGGCCACTTTGTTCTCCTGCTGGTTAGAATTGTCTTCTCTACTGGCGTGGTGAGTGTTATCTATATTATTGGCTTCCTGCTGATCACTGTGTGTCGGACAGGTCTCAATTTGCTGCTCATTTTGAACTTTACCGGAGCTGTCATCTTCTTGTGTTTGGTGTGGGATGAGGTTAAGGACTCAATATGCTATCCTCCTCTGGTAATTTAGAGAGGTGCTGATGCTTAGGAACTAAGTTTTTTTCCTCTCTGTTTTTCCTATTAGAAGGCTTGAACACAACCTTACTCTTCTTTTTTGGCAGCTTTTTTTCTTTCTTCCTTTTATTCTTCTTCTTTTTGCCTTTAACATTATTGTGACTGGAAGCTTCTTGAAGATTGTTAATCTGAAGTTTTTGTTGAGGTTGGCTAACTTCCAAGGCTTTAGTATCCAAAGACTCAACCTTTTCTTCTCTAATACTGCTCCCACCTTGTTCCTCATTTACCTGATTTACCACTGCCCTGTGTTTCTGTGTTTCTTCCTCCTCGTCTTGCACAATTTCAGCCTTCTTTTTCTCCATGAATCTGCAATTCACCATGTAGTGGCCTATTTTCCGGCAATGTTTGCAATACGTAGAAACTCCTTCATAATCCATCTTTTGAGTGTAACCTTTGAGGGGAGAATCTTCATACTCCTGTCCAATGAATACACTTTGAGGGAGAGGTTTTAGAAGGTCTACCTCGACTCTAATTTTTGCCATACTTGGCCTTGTTCTACCCATTGTGGCAGCATCCATGGCTAGAGGGGTTCCGACCGCACTTAGAATTTTCTTGACGTAGTACCAGTCGTGCATATGGAAAGGAAATCCTGGTAACAAAATCCAAGCTGTCGCAACAGGTAAATCTTCCTCCGGCTTAAAATCCGGCGATCATTTTTGGAGCCACATTTGCATTCCTTCGATTTCTATAACCCTTTTAAACCAGACAAGTTTCCAATCCTCTTCATTAAATAAATCTATGAAAACGTTGTGATTATCAAATACCCCAATTCTCACTGACCCTTTTAGAGGAACAATTTCTTTAAACCTACCTAATTCTATCAATTTGTGGCCGGGGTTTTAGAAATCGACCCACTATCGTATATTTGCAAGATTCAACCATGATTTCATAATAATCAGTGGCTTTAAAGATAACAGCGGGCATACTATTGTGTGTTGTGTGTCGAGCTTTCACCTTTTCTTTTTCAATTTTGAGATCCATTATAGAGGTACTGTAATTGGCTGCGAGCTTCTCTGCATATGAGGAATTGCCGGCAATTGGGTCTTGTAACAGAGACGGGGGGCTTTTACTTGTAGATTCTCTTCCAGACGCGCCGGCTAGGGGTCTTCCGGCGGCCTCATCTGGAAGCGCGTGAAGGGGACGCTCTTAAGAATTAGCCGTTGGTGGGACTGTTCGAGGAGAGAGAAGAGAGAACCTTTTTTTTTAATTAAATTTCATTATTCGTTTCATTATTAAACGTCTGTTCCTTCTTGTCAAAAGATGGTTCTTTTCACTATTCTGAGACATTATTATAGGCAATCAAGCGATTTAAAAAACTAAGGTTTCTTCTAATATATACACACATAAATTTCTACTATAATTTTATCTAGTTACCCGTTGAATTGTTTCCTTTAATTTATCTGCTCTTTTTCTTTTGTGGGGCCAGGGTTGGTTCTTTTTTTTTCCGCTGAAACGGAGAATTACATTATTAAAATTACGAGATTACATGAGAGTGTTCTGAACATAAAGTTGGTTCCAATAACATCAAAATCTAATTGCATGAAAATAAAGGGGAGGGTCTTCAAAAAATAAGATATTTTGCGGGAATGATCCCATTTTTGATTTTCCAAACTTTGCTAGAGCGTCCGCTACTCCATTCCCCTCTCTAAATGTGTGGCTAAGTTGCTGCACTTTCAGTTTATGGATCATCGACCTGGAAGTCCGTTTCAACAATTAGAGGTTGGATGCGCCGGCTAATGGCAATGGATAAACCATGATAGAGGGCTAACAGTTCAGCTAGTAGAACATTGTGTAGGGTATATAAAGGGTTGGGTTTCTTACATTATAATGATGTTCAAGTTGATTATTGCACTTTTCATGATAACTCAGAAGATTGACAAGAAATTTTTTTATTAAATACTTAGGCACATCTTATTTGGCGTATTACAAGATAATCAAAGTATTGGTTTATTCAGTCCTTTGATTTGTTTGTTCATATATAAGTTATACATCAATCTCTGTATTATTTTAATTATGATAAATACAACATGAAACAAAATACATGTATTTAATTACTATACCTGGATAAAATATCCAACAAGACAAATCTACCACTGATCTTGAGTTTCTCTTCAAACCCATTTCAGAATACTCAAAATTCAAAAAGGAACGTTATAATTACAGATTATTCCGAGATATAGTTAAATCGCTCCCCCCTATAGTTCGTATGGATAAACATTTGCTTCCTTTATACTTGAATGTTAGCAAGTTAAAGATTTGATTTTAGAGCCTCTCGTTACTGATGCAGCAAAATTCTCCATGTGGCGGTGCCAGTACTACCGGTTACGAGTTCGGTCAAACCTAGCAATTTTGATTCAAGCCTTATATTTATCTAAAAAGATTCAATAGAAATGTGCAAATTTTTAAATAATATTAAATACTTTAAAAAACTATAATTTCGAACACATCAACTTCAAGCTCTTCCTCTTGATTCACTATAGAATTTACTATAGAAATAGTATTGAAAGGCTAAAGCAAAAGGAAGAGACAAGGCCAAGGCCGACAAGCATGCCCATACTATAAAGTCTAACTTATTCCACATGCATTGTCCCATCAATATTTCATCTGGTATGAACCTTTGTGGAATATAATTAATATATCAAGACTCAGTTTTATAGACAATCCTATAAAAGTGTTCAATCCACTTTTTCTAGTTTAGTGTAAAGTTCATTTGATCAAAAATCCACTATAGGGACCATAATGGGGTTTCCGAAAAGAGAAAGAGAAAAAGGGCGCAACAGTGAGGCGGCCTTCTGGCTAGATTGTAAATTGCTTTTTAAGAACCTAGAAGTTGAAACTTATTAATCATATTAAATTTAAAATCAAACACATATTTTAGATTATACGTGTATATCTTATTTGTAACATAATAAACTGAACATCTATCGAGAAATGCTTATGCACTAAATAAACTGATGATTTTAATCCTATATTGCAATCCAGACACATTTTAATCTCGTGTAAGTTGTCGGCAAACCTAACCTTTATAATCCATTAGCATAGATACCTTGGTAATAAAAACAAATGCAACAAAAAAGGGTTAATCCCTAAATGGTCGTTTGGTTTACCTATTATCAAAAATAATCCCAAGATAAAATTTCATCTAAGTTGTACAATGTTTGGTTAGTTGTGAAAGAGAAAATAAACATTTCATAACTAAATACATCGTTTAAATTCTGCATTAATACTTGCTTAAATTATGCAGAAGTTTGTGAATATTTAATGCGAGATGAAATATGAAATAAAATATAATAATCAGTAATATCTGGATAACTTGATAAGAGTAACTAAAGGTAAAAATGCCGTTAGAATAAGTAATCTCCGTTGAACAATTTCAACATTTAATATTCACGGCATAAGATCACATAGACTAAAGATTAACCTCTTCGACAAAAATAAAGAAATGAGCTATAATCTTTACACTAGGGACATGCAAAAGCGGCAAGACTGAAATGGAAGCTGAAAGGGCATGCACCATGCACCACACACACACACACACACACATATAATTCCATCAAGTTTATATAATATATGTTGAAAAATAGTTCAAATTTACGTATATATAATCTAAAAACATTTGATTGAAATGTATAGTAAAATTTAAATTATGCGAAAACTTAGTCTTGGTAGTATCATGAAATAAAACATGTAGTCTCTACAAACTCTATCTCAATTTTATAATTTCGAACAATAACACTATCAATTAAAATTTCTTTTTCTGAAGGTTATTTGCTCTTTCCTAAATATGCAAGCGATAATTTTTTTTTCTATTTTATGGTACATATCATATAGTATAGAAACTTCATCATCATGATTGCAATGTAATATTTTGTTTTTTGATTATTAAAAACAACTAAGATAGCACAAATTCCCATGACTACAGTAAAAAGAATATATTATTTAGAGCCAATTTAAAATGAAAATGGATCTACAAATATATTCAAAATAAAAATGAATCTACAAATATTTGACACATCCTGTGCAAATGGTAAAACAACGATTAGATTATTTCATATATCATGGATACTCTATACAATAATAGAAGTTGAATTTATAGTGTTCTACGAGAGTGTTAAACGAAGGTGATTTAAGCAAGAGTTCAACTTACATATTACAATGGTGAAATTGCTATCTAGAATATATTTAAGCCCATGGAAAGAAAGGGTTACAAGGATATAGTAAAACATACGATAAAATATACAGATAAATAAGCACTTCAAATCGTTAACTATAGATAAAAGCTCTTACAATTCCGGAGCTTGAATAAGATATTTATATCCAAAATTTTCATGTATAGACATTTAATTAGTAGATTACACTGATCCTTTATTGAAAGTTTGCCAAATGAATTAAGCTACTAATTATTCTCGACAACTCTTCAAATTCTTCAGATGGTCTATAGTAACTTTTGTCTTCTCAATGTCCACTTCAAATTAAAAGAGCATTAATTGAAAATATGAGAGGAGATTAAAAAAAAAAGAAAAAGAAAAAAGATAACTTGAAATGTGTATTTACATCTTTATACAAAAAAAACTTCTTGAAATAATGCTTGTTCAAAGGGCGAAATAATCATTCAAACTTTTGAGGGCTATTTTGGTCTTTCACCTTTTACATTGGGGCTTCAGACTTATAATATATATATATATATATATATATNATATAAACAAATAAATTAATTTTAAACACATTATTTTATTCTTAACGACATGACTTTTTAGTTACACAAATATTATGATATACTTAAAACGATAAATTTTAAACGTCTATTATTCTTTCTTACGATTCGTGCTTAATCAAATAAGTTCCGATAAAATAAAACGGCAGAGAGTATTTGTTTAATTGTATATATTATTTTCGCATCTCTAGGGGCTGAGAAACAACTAATAATATGGTTGTTTAATTGTATATATTATTTTCGCATCTCTAGGGGCTGAGAAACAACTAATAATATGGCAATGAGATGCTGGTGTGTTGCAGATACAGCACAAAAGAATTGCTAAATATTCTTATAATAATTGTCTCAACCACTATATACATAGAGAGAGAGCTGAAAATCTATTGCAATACGCTGCAGTTCTTTTAGTTAACTTTCACTGACTTTATATAGAGGTCCCACATGTTTTCATAAAGTGATTAACAGTCAACCTCTGCACTTAGTATTGATTCCTTTTATTTAAACCTATTTCCTATCGCTAAGAAGAAAGTGCCAATGCCCCTTTATTTTGGCTCCACATACCATGTGGATTTCTGTTAATGAGTTCAAGAACTCCAACTATACCTTATAGTTGTATTATTCAATCTGTGTCCTTCTCTGTTCTTTTTTCTGAATTAATTCGATAATTCTTTTTTGCTTTTGGGTTCGTTGTCTCCTCGGGAACCCCCTAACCAACATGGTTTCTTAGATATTTTCTGTGACGCCCATGATGGAGGGCGGACGAACGAGGATGGGTCAAGTAAAACTTGCGGCTTCTAGGCTAGCAAGTTTCCGAAGAAGGGATACACATATATCACCTTACAATTTAGTTGGATGGTTGTTACATATTGTATTATATCTTATTGTTACTTTAAATACGATATTTGTTTTGGGTGTTACTTAAATTTTATTGTATCGTATCGTTAAATCCGTCGTTACGTAACGACGAAATGTGTCACTTTATGTAACGACCGATTTGGTGTGATTGCGTCGTTATCTTTTCTTTTTCTCTCATCTCACCCTTCATTATTATTAAATAATTTTATTTTATCATTTACCTACCTTTTTATAATAAATTTACCATGTATCATAATTTTTTTTTATAATATTGCAATTTCATTCTTCATATTGCTGTTGTGTGATATCATGAAACAACAACAAACGATACAATCTATCCAAACATTGTATTCATCAAACGATACAGTACAATACAATATAATACGATACGATACATTATGAAATGCTATGTAACAACCATCCAAACAAGTTGTTAGACGAATGCCACATCGGAATAGAAGAGAAAAGTGAAGACTTTTGTACGGCACAACACAAGTTCACATGATATGATGCGCGTTTGGACTCGATAACGGCGTAACTAAGAAACAATTAATATGTGAGGGTTGTTGGGCCAGAACAGACAATGTCATGGGTTTGGGTCGTGACATTTTCATTCACCATTTAAGTAAACTAGTCTTAGAGTACGCGTGTTGCACGTGTATCCTATATCAATAAGATATACTTTTTTTGAAAATTACTAAATAATTAATAAACAATGTGCTTGACTTTTAAAATAAAAGTTAACAAAAAAAACGTATAAGTTCTTGAAAACGAAGACCACTAAATATAGGTGGCCCAATGAATAAAGAATTCTTTTCATAAATGTTCTTAGATGTCATACTGTAGTTTCTGAGGACTTCAATAGAAATATCTTATAAAATAATATTGTTATTTCTATCATCTAATACAAAAAAAAATTAAAAAAATATGTAAATACTATTACCAATACAGATTTTTCAAATAAAATAATCTATAAAAAATAAATTTCTCTGCCATTTTGGGAATGAAGAAGTTGGTGTTATGCTCATAAAAAAAATTGATAAGGGAAAACGTAACGCCTAAATGACTTATATTTTTTACATCAAACAATTTAATATAGAACATAAGAGAAGTTGTCATTTGTAAGATGATGATGATGATGATGATGATGATGATGATGATGATGATGATGATGATGATGATGATG
>ML319962.1:0-46733 GCA_005239505.1 Nicotiana paniculata
CTTTTACCATTCATCTTCGGGTGTTCGACTTAGTACATGAAATCGATACTTCTGGTATGAATTGAATCTTTCACAGTGGTAGTGACACAAGATTGCTCTTTGCTTTTTTATTACAGATTTATGTCTCATGCTTTAGATTAAGCTTCAACTATGTTCTGTAGTAGTTTATAGTGGTCCAGACATCAAATAAAAGATTGCAAAAAAATATAAAGAAATATTCAGACAAATAGAAATTTTTCTGATGTGACTAAAGATTGATCTGAATAACTTTTTAGTGGAAATGAAATATGACTAGCTTAGTATCGGAAACTACATAACAAGTACAATAAAACACAATATAATCATGAAGGATGAGGTGAAAAAAGATCTTTTGTTTATTTGAGGAGTATTAATTCCATAAAGTTGAGATTGCTTTGGTTGAATCGTGTTTTGTGTTTTAAGTACAGGAATTTTAACAAATAACACTATCATTTTGTTGGCATAGAGTGCTTCTAAGAAATGTTAATTTAGGCGAAAAACAGTTTCTAGGATTAATCGTTTTAGTCTCCTTGAGTTAACCTGCTGCTAGTAGACTAATTAACCAACACTTCATGTCAGAGAGTTTGATCACTGAACCATTCAAAAAGATATAATGATGGAGCGGATTCAAAAACGATGCGAGATATGTGGCAATATATCCTTTAATGATGGTGGTGATGGATTCTTCTATTGCACTCTTTGCGGCTCTCAAGCGAATGACATCATTGACACTGGTGTTGATGATGATGACCTATTCAATCTGGATGGGGGAATATATGCTGCTAGTCAGCGCCGTGCTCCCACCCAGATTTGTCAAGCTGAGCCGATATCTCAGGTTAAGCTTTCACAGTCCCAGCATCTAGAAACTTTGAACACTTTAGATGACAACCAAGAGGATGATAATGAAGGTGATGGAGTTGAGCCTAACGGACCTGCTCATTTTGGGCCGTCTCAAAGTTCCTTAACATATACTGATTATTATTCAGGAGTACGATTAAGGTATGTTATGGGGTTACAAGTTAT
This sequence comes from Nicotiana paniculata, assembly GCA_005239505.1. Classification (NCBI taxonomy): domain Eukaryota; kingdom Viridiplantae; phylum Streptophyta; class Magnoliopsida; order Solanales; family Solanaceae; genus Nicotiana; species Nicotiana paniculata. Next base: position 1,042 of record ML319962.1, read on the forward strand.
GATCCAATTGCAGTGTAAGGCGCTAGTGGAGAAATTTAATGTAAGCCCTCTAATTGTTGGGGTTGTTGGGCCTGTATGGCTGAGATATTTAGCACATGAAAATGTTATGGCGGATGAGTGGGCAGACAATGTCATTCATGAATCAGAGTCTCAAACTCGAGGTATTTGATTAACTTATTGTTGTATGAAGCATATGCCACTTCTCATTTTATTTGTTGTTTCTCTATGATATTTTTCTATTCATTAGATGTTCATATTGGAGAATTAGATTTTAGTCATGTCCTAACATCGTGCATTTTACCAAAGTAAGATGGTGCTTTTTTCACTTGCATTAAATCTTATAATGTTGTGGCTATTCTCCTGAAGCTTTTGAAGTGTAGGGCTAATTGTTCGGCATATTCTACTACTTTGTGCTGGATGGCAAAAGTTGTATAATGAGAGTGCAATGTTCCTCTTAGTTTTTGGTTAGGAATGGCAATGGCGCGGGTGCGGGGCGGGTTTAAACCTATGCAGGTGCGGAGCGGGTTGAAGCTTATGCGGGGCGAGGCGGGGCGGGTTTTAATATGAAAAATTAAACTCAATGTGAGGCGGGGCGGGTGGGGGGGGGNCGGGTTCTTTACCCTCCATTGCCTTTATCCAATTTTGGGCCTTTAGGCCTTTAGGCTAATACTGGACATTAATTTCATTGTTAAGTCACAATCTTCAAATACATATTGTGCCATATTCTGTAGGAAAATCATATCGTTGTTTTTTCTGTTTTTTTTTGCCAGAACACATTTACCTGATTGTGTGTATGATTCTAGATTTCAAGTAATATTTTTTAATTAGGAGTAATAACATTCTTGAAAGTTCAGCAACTTGTAAATTATGTTAATCATTTGTTACTATTGTTTTTGGTAATTATAAATTTACAGCTCAAAAAACAAAATTAACAAAATTTCAGTAAGGCTGGACATTTTCCCAGAACCTAGTATCATCCTATACTCCCTATACTAATAGCTAACTAGCATTCACTGTATCAAGTGTAGTGTATTACTCCTCAGCATCTCCTGGTCACGGATAGAAGTTCAGCTCTTCAAGTCTTTTTCTGAGTCTGTCATCTTATGGCCTCTTCAACATATCATTTATATGATCAGTTTAACTGTTATCACTTGTTGCCTCTGTTGTGCCCTATAGATCCTCTGATTTCTTTCCTTCCATACATAGTAGACACATTCAACTAAAGTCATTCTGTATATCTCATCGTTGGCTGATCTACCCTTTGCGTGGCAATATGGCCAAGCTATCTCTTGTTTCCACTCCATGGCCTGTCTTGTAATACCTATCCATTGAAAAAGTTCTCCAGATGGAATCTGCAGATGGGCACGTTACACAGTGGACATAGGAAGTCATTTGTCACCCCCATGTTGCTAATCTGTCCCTAGTGTTCAGCTTGCCCATAATAGCCAAATAAAGAATAAAAATCCATTTTGACATTCCTCCGTTATTGCACACAAGTTTCCTCTATGGCATTTTCTCTTGTTATCCTCTTAGCATCATGTATAAGCTTTTGATGGATAAGTTCTCCCTATCAAGAATCTCTGTCAGATTTACGCCTGCATCAATCATGTATTGCTTAGCCTTCAGTATCTTCTTCACCATCTACGAAGCTTGTTTAGGTTCAAGTTCCATTATATCTCTACCTCTCCCACAGTATATGTGTATCCACTTCACCCATAGTTTGTCCTTTTTCTGAGCTATATTCCATAGTAATTTACATATAGCAGCCTTGTTCCACTTGGATATGTCTAGCAAGTTCCACCCACCAGCAACTTTTGGTTGGCTTAGTTTGTCCCATGTTATTAAAGCTCTCTTTGATATATCAACACTCCCAGACCATAAGAATTTTCTAAATATTGCTTCTATCAGTTGTATAACCTTCTTTGAAAACAAAAAAAATTCACTACGCGGGGCGGGTTGAGTCATTGCGGGTTTGAGTTGAACCCGCCCCGCCACCGCCCCGCCGCATTGTCATTCATAAATTTTAGTTCTTTTGCCTTCTATATTTTTTCATGTGAAGCAAAAACATGTCCTCTCTATCCTCTTTAAACGATAAGTGGACGAAGTTGTAACAACATTAAACCATATTATTTTAGCAAAGTGGATACATTTACACAATCTAATTACTTTAATTAAGCTGAGTTGATCTTTACAACATCATTTATGCATTGCAGTGATTCCTTGCTCTATGTTACTAAACATCCTTTCCCCGATTCTGGTGCTTGTTGCAGGGGAGATAGATAGTGCTATGCTTAGTGGCAGCAAGAAAACAGAACCACACAACTTACTTGGTAAACGGGCAGTTACCATATGGCATAAATCTCTACACAGCATTATTCCATTATCTTGTTCGTTAGCTATCTCTTTTCTTGCTTGTCACTTGGCAAGGGAGGCAATCCTGCCAACAGATATATTGAAGTGGGCACTAGAAGGGAAGATCCCATATTTTGCCGCGTTTCTTGAAATTGAGAAGCAGCTGGGACCTCCTTCAAGGGCATGCCCTATAAGTACCAGCCGTATGTTCAGGCCTATCCAATCTATCACCTTGCAAAAATTAGAGTTCCTTGCAACCGCCATGGCTAGGAGAATAGGCTTGGAATTACCTCCAGTAAACTTCCATGCTATAACTTCCCGTTATCTCAAGCAGTTATCGCTTCCTGTTGAAAAAATTCTTCCTCGGGCATGCCAAGTGTATGAGTGGTCTATGCCTCCAGAGTTGTATTTGTCAGATAACGAGTTGAGGCTGCCTTCTCGTGTTTGTGTGATGTCTATTCTGATTGTTACAATAAGGATTCTTTATGACCTTAATGGTGGAAAATGGGAGATGATTTTATCTTCTTCTAGTGGTTTAGCACCGGATGGTGAGGATGGAATTGGAGAACCGAGTTTCAGCTGCAATGGAAAAGTCAATTCTGCTGAGGAAGACTTGGCTTCACAAGATTCATATCCTAACGATAGTATACCAGATGTAAATGAATCTGATTTTGATGCTTTGGAGCTCTTGAAGATTCTTGAAGCAAAATATGATGAGCTCAGTGATACATACGGTGATTCCATTAGTTATTATTTTTTTCAGAAACTTGGTAATAGTGTAGGGTTAAAGTTGAATAGCAGGTTAACTTCTTTGAATTATATCTTTTCTTGCTTTAGCAGATTTTTCGAAAGATCTACAATCATATCTTCAGTATTGCAAAGATGTGGTTTTTGCTGGACTTGAACCTTCTTATGAAGATCATGAAGAAGAAAGGATAATTGAAGATTTGTGGGACTTCTATCAAAGCCATAAGGTACTCTAATCACTAATCACTAATCACTAAATTCTGAACTTCGTCTAGAGATCAATTTATTTTCTTGGCCCTATGCATGTATCCTTGTCAGTTGTCAGTTTAACCTATTTGATATGTCCTTGTGTTCACCTGTATTTCTTTTCTTGGGTAGGAATTTCTTAGAAGCTAAAAATTGCGCAAGGAGACATGTCAAAAAAATATGCAGAAAGAACTATTTGGATGTTTTAACAGAAATTCTACGAGTTTAATTCTAACAGGGTGGAATTATTTGTATTTATACCATTGATTTATTTACTCTATGTTGCTGTTATTCGCTCTCTTAACCGGAAAGAACAAACGAACAATTAAACGGTATCAGTAGGAGTCTTTATCCAGGTGCTTCTTGATTGTGCAAGAGATAAAGTTTTATCGTTCATTGTATTCCTCTTTCTTTTTTTCTCTTCCCAGCGGTATCAGCATCGTACTCTTCTTTGTTTGTTTACTTTTTAAATTGTTTGATTTCAGGCTGAAGAAGCATCAGATGATGAGAAAGTAGAATCACACACATGTAATGGCTTTCAACACAAGGGATCAAGGGGTGTATGCAAAAGCACCCCAAGATCAAGCAAGAAATTTAGTGTCAATAGATGCAAATGCGATGACGATTTTGATGCAGCTAGTTGCTCAGAATGTGGCCTGGAGCGAAAGGCTTATTCCCCAAATAAAGGACATGGAGATCGACCTTCTGCAGAGTCGCGTAAGGAGACATCATTCAAGCAACTGAAAGAAAACATGGAAGAAAACAGATTCTGTTATATCCCACCTAGAAAACATGTGAAGAAGAAGAATGGCTACATCACGTATGCTAGAAAGAAAGATGGTGCTTATATTTATGCTACACATGCTGATTATTACATACTACTTCGATCTTGTGCCAAAGTTGCACAAGTTGATGCTAGGACAATGCATGTCGGAGTATTGTCTTTCGAGAGAAGGTTAGAAATGCTAGAAAAAAGAATAGATTATTGTTTACACAAAAGACTTCCTAGTGACTTCTGCGATTTTTGTCAGGATGACTCCAAACAAAATCCTCATAGATGAGCCAATGACTTTCTCAAATTTGAAATTTTGATTATATATTTGGCCCGTGGTTTGGGAAGACCACATTATATTTGAGAAGAATAGCATGGATTGAGCAACTTGAAAAACTATTACTTCTGGTATTGCTCTAACAAGTGTTACTAAAATTGATATATGCATTAATCAACTTTGATATTATTTGCAAATATTTATTGGGAAAAGTAGCAATGGGGCTAAATTGAGGGTTGCTTTGCTGATTTTTCTCTCGATTCGTAGATGCAATAATAGTTAGTTTTCAAAATGTTGATTTCCTCAAGTACATTGGAAACAAGAGCATTTGCACCCAAGGGTGTGGTCTAGCTAATGCGATTGATAAAGTTGGAATGGATCATGGAAACCAAGTTCAAATCTGAACAGAGGAAGGAGTTGTTAGATCACTTCTTCCTCTTAGTGTAAGTTTTAGTGGATGGTTACTTTCTACTTGTGTTGGTAGAAGGTAAAGTACTTGTTGGATTAAGTGCACACAAGTTGGTGAGCCATAATCTATATATCTATATATATATATATATAAAGGAGGGACTTGACAAGGTGACGTGGCACCTCTTATAAACAAGCAAATGTATTTATCTAATTTCTCCTTTTTTTTTGGGATTTTAAATTAAATTATTAAATTCAGGTTTTAATTTCACGGTTACACCTCCATAGAAGTCACAGAGGCACCGTTTCAAAAAAATTAAGGCTTTAATTGCATCATATTTTATCTACATCTTCTTTGTTTTCTAATAGATTTAGCCTGAAGTCGGATAATGATACTGCCTCCTGCACCTATTGATGTCGGAACATACTCAAACATGTTAATATCAACAATTCTTACTCTTTGCTATTTCATATTATACAGTTGTTTGGATCTTGCATGGGGGGCCATTGTCTCACATTTATTTTGGTGAATATGCACATATAGTTCAAGAAAAGCATTTGAAAGATGTGCAGTACTTTGTCGATGTGCAGAAACCCAGTGAAAGGAAAAGAAATAAGCCTTGAAGAAGTCGCGAGGGGTGGAGTACAGAGTGGCTTATAAGCACGGAAACTAAACCAACCAAGAATGACGATAATACTCTGTATGTGTCATTTATATTCCCTCCTTTGAGTTTATAGAGAGAGTGTTTAGTTTAAAATAATAAGAAAAGTTAACAAGAGAGAGAAAATTGCAAGAAGTTAGGAGGACAAATAAAAGAAATAAAGAAGCACGTTGTAGCATAAAATAGAGACAGGAAACCTGATATAAGAAAAGAGAAAGAAACAGTAAGGTGGTATAAAATATACAAATTGGATCTTCTTTCTCTTAACAGAGTATATGGAAAACTTTGATAATAAAAACGTTAAAACAACTTGACGTTCTCTTGCCATCTAATAATAACAGAGTATATGATAATGTTCTTATTGCTTAATTCATTCATTTTCTATAAGTATATCATCAGTTTTTTAAAGCAATTAATAGGATTTTTTGGTGAATTTTAATATTTTGTAAGGTTTGTGAAGTTAATATAAAATGAAGTCTTTTTACGATATTCATAATTGGATCATATGTATGTGTTATATGTAAATATAGATAATTATTGTTTTTTAAATTTTCAGTCTAACATTATTATTTTGTCGATCATTTATTTTCACTATTTTCATTTCAACAAGCTTCCCGTTTGGTTAAAGAACATAGAAAATATTCTTTCGATATATACAAATAAATGGTAATAGTTACAACTGTTAAATTTTAGGGAACACTCATAATCTTTGTGCGGTAATTATCTCAACTGATTGGACCCATCTTATGCATTGTTCTTTAAAATAGAGCACCAAGGATCGAAATGTGATGACTAAAAACGAGAGCTTCTTTGTAATATAAGATGGTATCGGTCGACTCCTGAGCCATTTTCTCATTAGTGTATGCATCAAAAGTATATAATTTTAAATAGTATGTATATGTAGAAAAGACGTTGAATTGAGTTTATATTTCGTCTTTAATACGACTTAATTCGTCTTTGCTTATCTTCAAACCTATTTGTGTAATTTTTTTTTGCTTTTGTAAATAAGAAGTTGTTATATCATGTATACCCGGAGTACAATTATTCACAATATTTATTTCCTTTTTACTACTTTTTTTTAATATTATTTTAATAGTAGTACTTCAACAGTTACAAATTATTGTACATCTACAAACAAAAAGGTCAAATTACTTTTAATTAAAAATTATTTTTGCATTGGTCTGTCATAGCTAAACCTAATTTTCTTCTACTTTTTACCTTTTTTAAAACCTTCTCAACCAATTGAATTTTTTATAATGAATGAATTTCTAACTATAAAATAAGAGTGCAAAAACAAAATTAAATTTAAGAGTTAGACTAAGTATTGATGCAAGAACAAACTAACATGATTTAAACGGTTGAAAGATAGGACTTACTTTAGATTGATATAAGAAATTAATTTTAATTTGTGATAAGCAGCGACATACAATGGATAATATTACATAACTCAAATCTCAATAAGTAAAGTCAAAAATAAAAATATTGAATAATAAATTTTATGAGCAACATAGTAAAATTATAGACATATAATGACATTCTGATATACAAAATTTTTAATAATTAAAATAAATAGAAGAAAATATATTTCATTAATATTTTTCTAATGTTGGACATAATTAATAATTTTCTAATATTAGTCGCGCATCGCGCGGGTTCTAATACTAGTTATTCCAAAAAAAGAGAAAAGAAAAAAGGGTTGTAGTCCATACTAATACAGTCAAACCTCTATAACATACGCGTTTGTTATGATATTTTTGGGATGTTATAGTGAAATGTTGTTATAGAGGACATATTATAACATAATATAAAATATTGATTCTGAAAAAATTTGAACTTTACGGAAAATATTATTATATAGGGATGTTATAGATAAGTGTGACCTTATATAGCCATAAGGTACATTACAATCTACGCAAAACTTGTTATCATGGTTAGGTTTATGGGATTTTGATTTTTGAATATTACTTTTTTTTGTTTACTATAAAATGGAGTCGATGCGGGATCAGTCCCAATTGTTATTCAAAGTGAAACAACAACCAAGATATTAATATATAATTTTCATCCTAATAATAATTTCTCACATATTACTTTGGCAAAATCTGATACAGTAGTAATCTCATTACTCCTACACAATTTGGGGTCGTTTTGTTTCATGAATAAGAAAAAATAATATCTGTGTGATACTTTACATTATAACTCCAGCATACGGGGCTGAAGTTGTTGTCTTTATAACTTGGGAACTTCAGCCCCGTATGCTGAAGTTCCCCATTTACAAAAGACAAAACTTCAGCCCGTATGCTGAAGTTTTTGTCTTTATAACTGGGCAACTTCAAAACTTCAGCTCTAGAACTGAAGTTCCCCAGCTACTTCAGGCTCGTCTACTAGAATGCTGAAGTTTTGCGTGATTGCCTTTGCTACTTCAGCCCCGCATGCTGAAGTTATGCGCAAAAGCGGGTACATATGTAATTTTTTTTACAAAGCAGATATAAGTTAAAACGTGACACAAAAAGTGGGTACGGATGCAAAAGCCCCCTTATTTTATTGTCATGGGCCCATCGAGAGAGATTGGACCAGCCCAATTTGTACCTTCCACCCCTATGGACTGTGAGTTGGAACCCAAATGACAAATAACTGGAAAGGAGGAGTTCGTAAAAATGACACTGTAAAAATAAGTAAAGATAGTACGGGCTAGCCAATTGGTACCCAGTAAGTTCCAAACCTAACCCTAGTCAAGTAGTGACGAGGTCAGGTTAAAGCTCTACTGGATTTTTATAAGTAAAACAGTATAAAAATAGTACAGAAAAATATAAATTCTAAGGTAACTAGTAGAAATGAATAATCCGAAAGTAAAACAACAACAGGGAGCCCTCAGTCCAGCACAACATATCACGTAGCGGAAAATATAACGATGCAGTACATGGGAAAAACTCCCGGAATACATCTGTAGTCCCAATTTAAATATGCAATGCAGTATAGGGAGAAAGCTCCCGGAATACGTCCTTAGTCTCAATTTAAATATGTTATACAGTACAAGGGGAAAGCTCCCAGAATACGTCCCTCCCGGAATACGTCCTTAGTCTCAATTTAAATATGTTATGCAGTACAAGGGGAAAGTTCCCGGAATACGTCCGTAGTCCCAATATAAATATGCTATGCAGTACAGGGGGAAAGCTCCCGAAATACGTCCGTAGTCCCAATTTAAATATGCAGTGCACATGTATGCCGGATACAGTTTATTTAAACAGTTCAAGAAAATCACAGGCAAGAATAAGGATAAAACTACCTAAACGTGGTGCACATAGTAGCAAATAAGGGAATTTCAAGTAAGAACAGGTAGACATGCTTCTTCCTAATCTAAACTACACAAATAGTACATTAAACAGTGAAATAAGAGTAAGAGGATTTATAACATGTGAAGAAAAATGAAATTTTAGCAAAAATGGCCCGTGTACGTACTCGTCACCTCACGTACACGGCGCCCAAACAACAAATAGAGTCAAAACAACCTAAGGGGGAAGTCCCCAACACAGAGTTAGGCAAGCCACTTACCTCGGCTGCGCTACTCAACTCAAAACCACGCTCTTGCCACTGGTATCCGACTCCGAATGACCCAAATCTATTCAATTCGATTGCATAATGTAAATATCACTTTAAGAAATCAAAATAGCTAATAAGTTCGAAGCTAATACGCGTAATTACGAAAATTTTCCAAAAAGTCCCACGGGGCCACGTCTCGGAAATGGACAAAAATTACAAATTCCGAACACCCATTCACCCACGAACTCACTCGAACAAGAATCATCAAAATCCGACGTTAAAATCTCCATAAATCCTCAGATTTCTACTGGGGAATATTCATCCCATTTTCATGATTTTTCACCAAAATTCATTGATTAGATTGAAGAAATTGCTAGGGATTAATGATATACAAGTTAATTAAGGTTAGAAATCGATATCTATGAATCTTCTATTCAAAACCCACTGAAAATCGCCAAAACTCGAGCTCTAAATAGTTTTAGGAAATATGAATTTCAAACTCTCAGATTTTGTATAAACAACCCAGGGGTTCCGTACCTGCTACTCTTGGACCGCACCTGCGGAAAATCCATCGCAGGTGCAAAAACTCACTAAAAAGGCTGGGGCCGCATCTGCGGCTCCGCACCTGCGGAACCCAGACCGCACCTGCGAGAACTGGTTGACTTTGACCAACCCGCACTTGCGAACCCCTTTTCCTCACTTGCGTTTCTGTACCTGCGGACAATCCATCGCAGGTGTGAGACACCAGAACCAACAATGGTTCAGCTGTTTTCCTAAGTTCAAAAATCACCCGTTGAGCCTCCAAGACATCCCCGAGGCCCCCGGGATCTCAACCAAGCTTACCAACCAGCCCTAATACCTTACCCAAACTTAGTCGAGCCTTCAAAATACATTGCATAACATCAAAATCACCAATTATGCATGAATTCAACCCTAAGAACTTATGAAATTTCTGAATTCCACAACCGATGTCGAAATACGTCAAATCCAGTCCGAATGATCTCAAATTTTATACACAGGTCATAAATGACACTACGGACTTGCTCTCACTTCCGGAATCCCATTCCGATCCCGATATAAAAATTTTACCTACATGCCGAAATCACCGAAATTCTAACTTTCGCCAATTCAAGCCTAAATCTACTACAGACCTTGAAAACACGTTCCGAACATGCTCCCAACCCCAGAATCACCCAACGGAGCTAATGGAGTCGACGGAATTTTTATTCCGGATCCGTCTTCACACAGTTCCGACTACGGTCCAATTTCTAAAGCTTAAACTCACATATAAGGACTATGTGTCCAAAAACTCTCAGAAATTCACCACTCAACATTCCGACAAGTCCCAAAAGCAGAAATTGACATGGGAGAAACAGTTATTAGGGGACCGGGTCGTTAAATTCTCCCCCTCTTAAGAAAATCGTTCGTCCTCGAACGAGTGTAGAAACATACCTGAAGCTGTGAAAAGATAAGGGTACTGCCTGCGCATATACTGCTCGGTCTCCCAAGTCGCCTCCTCGACCAGCTGACCCCTCTACTGAACCTTCACCGATGAAATATTCTTTGACCTGAGCTTTCTGACTTGTCTATCCAATATATCCACTAGCTCCTCAACATATGATAAATCCTTGTCCAACTGGACTGAACTGAAATCTAAAACAAGAGTCGGGTCACCGTGATACTTCCGGATCATAGAGACGTGGAATACTTGATGAAGTCCTGCTAGGTTGGGAGGCAAGGCCAGCTCATAAGCAACCTCCCCAACCCGCTTCAATACCTCAAAAGGGCCAATAAATCTCGGACTCAGCTTACCCTTCTTTCCGAACCTCATGACACCCTTCATAGGCGATACCCAAAGCAAGAACCGATCACCAGTCATAAATGCCAAATCATGAACCTTCCGGTCCACATAACTCTTCTGCCTCGATTGAGTTGTGCGAAGCCTCTCCTGAATCACCTTCACCTTGTCCAGGGCATCCTGAACCAACTCTGTACCCAACAATCGGGCCCCGCCTGGATCAAACCATCCCACTGGAGACCTGCACCGTCTACCATACAAAGCCTCATATGGTGCCATCTGAATGCTGGACTGATAACTTTTATTATAAGCAAACTCGGCAAGTGGCAAGTATCAGTCCCATGAACCTCCAAAGTCCATCGCACAGGCACAAAACATATCCTCGAGAATCTGAATTGTGCGCTCGGACTGCACGTCCGTCTGAGGGTGAAAGGCTGTACTCAACTCAACCCTGGTGCCTAAATCCTGCTAAACGACTCTCCATAACCGTGAAGTGAACTGTGTACCTTTGTCTGAAATGATAGATACTAGAATGTCGTGGAGGCGAACAATCTCCTTGATATAAATCTCAGCCAACCTCTCGGAGGAATATGTAGTCAACACTGGAATGAAATTGGCTGATTTGATCAGCCGATCCACGATCACCCAAATAGCATCGAACTTCTCAGAGTCCGAAGAAGTCCAACCACAAAATCCATGGTGATGCGCTCCCACTTCCACTATGGAAGCTCAATATGCTGAAGTTACCCTCCCGGTCTCTGATGCTCATATTTTACTTGCTGATAGTTGAGACACTTGGCTACAAACTCTACTAAATCCTTTTTCATCCTTCGCCACCAATAGTGATGTCTCAGATCCTGGTACATCTTTGCGGTACCCGGGTGAATGGAATACCACGAGCTATGGGCCTCCTCAAGAATCAACTCCCGAAGCCCATCTATATTGGGCACACAGATACGGCCCTACATCCTCATCACTCCATCATCACCTATAGTCACATCCCTAGCATCACCCCGCTGAACTCTGTCCTGAAGAACCAGAAGGTTGGGATCATCATACTGGCGCTCTCGAATGCGGTCATAAAGAGAATATCGAGCAACCACACAAGCTAAAACCCGGCAAGGCTCCGAAAGATTCAATCTCCCGAACTGACTGGCTAAGGACTAAACATCCAAGGTTAAAGGCCTCTCAGCTGCCGGGAGATATGCCAAACTCCCCAAACTCTCCACCCAAAGACTCAATGCGCCGGCCACCACATTGGCCTTCCCCGTATGGTATAATATAGTGATGTCATAGTCCTTTAATAACTCCAACCATCTCCGCTGGCGTAAATTAAGGTCCTTCTGTCTGAATAAGTTATGCAAACTCCGATGATCTGTGAAAATCTCACAAAGAACACCGTACAAATAATGACACTAGATCTTGAGGGCGTGAACTATGGATGCCAACTCGAGGTCATGAATCCGGTAATTCTTCTCATGTACCTTAACTCTCGAAGCAACACAGTAGACTGTATAGGACCCTAAACCCGTATGCAAAACCAACACCGGAGCTGTAGTTAGGGCTGTCTTGAGCTTCTGAAAGCTCTCCTCGCACTCCTCAGTCCACCTGAGAGGGGCACCCTTCTGGGTCAGTCTGGTCATAGGTGATGCAATGGACGAGAATCTTTCCACAAAACGGAGATAGTACCCTGCCAAACCGAGGAAGCTGTGGATCTTAGTAGCTGATGACGGTCTAGGCCAACTCTACACCGCCTCCACCTTCTTCGGGTCTACCTTAATCCCATCACAAGACACCACGTGGCCCAAGAATGCCACCAAATCTAGCCAAAATTCACACTTAGAAAACTTTGCATATAACCTCTTCTCCCTCAGAGTCTGAAGTATAGTCCTCAAATGCTGTGCATGGTCCTCCTGGAACCGAGAATAAACCAAGATGTCGTCAATGAATACAATGACAAAAGTATCGAGATAAGGCCGGAACACACTACTCATCAGGTGCATAAAGGCTGTTGGGGCGTTGGTCAGCCCAAATTATATAACAAGGAACTCATAATGGCCATATCTGGTCCTGAAGGCACTCTTCGGGATGTCCGGCTCCCGAATCTTCAACTGATGATAACCTGAACGCAGATCAATCTTGGAGAATATCTTAGCACCCTGTAGCTGGTCAAATAAATCATCAATTCGAGGCAATGGGTACCTGTTCTTCACCGTAACCTTATTCAGTTGCCGGTAATCAATACACATGCGCATCGAACCATCCTTTTTCTTTACAAACAATACCGGAGCACCCTAAGGTGATACACTGGGCCTGATGAAACCTTTATCAAGCAACTTCGGTAACTACTCCTTCAACTTCTTAAACTTAGGAGGAGCCATGTGACAGGGAAGAATGGAAACGGGTTGAGTGCCCGGCAACAAATCAATGCCGAAATCAATATCTCTGTCGGGCGGCATACTCGGAAGATCATCTAGAAACACATAAGAGAAGTCCTCACTACTCGAACTGACTCAACTGTAGGGGTCTCAGCAGTAACATCTCTCACATAAGCCAAATACGCCTCACACCCCTTCTCAACCATCCGTTGAGCCTTAAGAAAAGAAATGACCCAGCGGGGAGTATACTCTAAGGAACCTCTCCACTCTAATCTCGGCAAGCCTGACATAGCCAACGTAACAGTCTTGGCGTGACAATCAATGATAGCATATGTTGATACCCAATTTTTCCTCAAATTATTTTTAAAATTGCAAATATACCTTCAAAATCAGTTTTTATAATAATTGACATTTTTCTATAATTTTCCCACACTGTTATTAATTTATTCTAATTTATCCAGTATTTTTATCTCCAATAATTAATCATAATTTGCATTACAAATGAGTTCAAACCATTTCTTGGCTTAATATACCAATTTTGGTCCTATTAAGATTTAATTATTTCACAAATTAGCCAAATTGACATTATTTGACTATAATTGCAATAACTTTGCAATTATAGCCTAATTACATATTTTATGTTATTTTTAATCAATAATTAGTCATTTGTATTTTACATACTAATTAATCATCTTAATTTAGTTTATTTAGCATCCATTTCATTTTATATAATTATTAGCCATTTTTATTAATTATTTATCTATTTTTTATGGGTATTTAACATCTAGCCACTTTTAGTTTCGATTTTAGCCTAATTAATACGGACCCCTAACCCAAACCCAGCCCAATCCTCAACTATACCCGGCCCAATCCCCCTTTTGATCTGACCCGTTGATTAATTCAAATCAACGGCCCAAATTAAAACTTACCATATTAACACCTAATAGACTACCCCCCGTTCATTTTCCCCCCCACCCGTAACATTCAACCGTCTCTCTCTGAATCCTCTCAACTCTCTCTAGAACCTTCGTCCCCCCTGAGCTCTGTCTCTCCCTCTCCGGCCACCTCCCCACCGGAAACTATGGAGTTTCCACCTCTCCTCGACCTTATGGCTCCGCCTTTCATGCCCGTGTCACCAATGGAGGATCTCAAGTGACCCTGAGGCAATACACTACCATATACAGTCTCATGCCATGTTTTCCGGCCTCCTATGGCCATTCGAGTAAGATCCTTGTATTTTCCGGCCAAACACCGGTAATATTTAAGTCTTTTTCTCCTTTTGAGTTTTCCCTGGAAACCCTAGATTTAAATCGTCCGATATTTTTAGATCTGTGATGGATCTATGTCTCTTTTATTGTTTTCGCATGTTCTCCTAAAAAAACTCTTTGTTTTTCAAATGATTTCCTCACTTTGAAGTTAGGGTTTTTTGACCCCTTTCAAAACGGTTCTTTTTCTGATTCTTAGTCATTTCTACTGTGTTTGAATGATTCTCTTATGCTTTTCTTGTTGTTTGAGTTATTATGCTAAAAAGCCCTAATTTTCTAGGTTATATTTGATTATGTGTTTATGTGTGTTCGTTTCTTATTAAACTACCCATGTATTCTCTGTGATTCTCGCTTTAATTTGTTGTTAGGGTTTTCACTCTTCTACTGTACTCCACTACTTGCTTACGGTTTCTCTGATTTTGTGCTATTTATTGTTTAACAGACTTGATTATTTGTTGTATTGATTTTTACATAATATTCTCTACTGATTCTATTGATTTCCTTCAAAGTTGTGATATCTTTCCTCAAAGCTATGATTCCTGTGTGTTTTCCTTAGAGCTCTTTACTGATTTTTCAAATTACTTCCTTGTTTTAGTGATACTTGCCTTAGTTAGCACTGATTCCCTGTGGTTTTCAGTCTCATCCGTGACTCTTTGACTGATTTTCAGAACTAAATTGTATTCTACCTTATTTATGTGCATAAATAAGCTTTCAAATATTTAACATATAGTTTCCTTACTGGAAATATTCTGTATTCGGTCTTTATTACATGCTACATACTTTTACTACTCTTATTAGAGTAAAATCAGTTTATAGTTGATTCTTTCCCTTACTTAACTCTGATTGAGCCCGTTTGAATTATGACTCCCTAATTAAAGGCTGTCCGGTCCTTTGATTGATTCTGATTGTATGGTTTCTATAATTGTGATAAGTCAGTACTTGTTACCTTATTTTCCTACATGTTCTCAAACTATAAATACTCTACTCTTTCTTTAGCATAGGACACCAACACACACACGAACAATACATTGTTCTAAGCTCTCTCCTTTACACACACATACTCTCTGGCTTCTCTTGCTGATTACTTGCTACTCAGTCGGCTGGAAGCCTAGACTGAGTAACTCTACTGCTCTATTGCTCTACTTTTCTATTGTTCCGTTGCTCTACACTACTGCTCTATTTCTCTGAACTCGTTCTCTCATTTTTGATTGGTATGTTTTCTATTTGATTTACAACATCCAAAACAATATGTTTTTATTCGTATTGCACTTCCTTTTATTTCTCTTATACTTCTACTTATGGTTCTGCTGTTTACCTTGCAATTAGAATGCCTATTTACTAGTTCACCAATGTGATTGCTCTTTCCCCTCTAGTTCAGCATATCTATTGCTCTTTTACATGTTCACTACAATTCTGCCTTATCCCCTGACCCCAGTACACTATAAGCATGTACTTATGTAATCCAGAGCCCTTCCCCTGAACATAGTGTGTAATTCTAGCACCCTTCAATCTAATGTTGTTAAGCTCCTGGCAGGAACACTTTATGATAGACTGTGCTGTGACTTTAAGTCCTGTAATACTTCTCTGATGTTTACCTGTGTGCAAATATGCTTTCACATATGAACTACTTGCCCCTAATTCCCATTTCCCTGTTTTGTGTTTGTTTCCCCTGAATTATGCGTGCTGATTTGGTTGCTGATTGTCCTGTTTCTTTTCCTCCTCACACTGTTTTCACTAGGAGTAAAACTCTTCTATTGTAGTCCGAGTTTATATTATTCTATACATTTAGAGATTGTTGATCGTTGTAGGACTCTTCCTCCGGTGATTCTCCGGCGGCTGTGAATCCCGGCGATGATTCACTCACCTGTGGGATTACTCCAATTGAAGTTTCTCTTTTTACTAAAACCTAAATTGAACATAATAATCCAATAAGAATTACCTTATTTTTCCCTTTTGTTTTTATATAGTACTTTTCTATTGAAAAACGACACATTCTATCCAAACATTGTATTTATAAAGAATAAACATTGTATTTTTCATAGCTCAAATACAATATTTTAGATAGAATGTGTCGTTTGCCATCGTTTAATGATATTAGATGCCAGCAATATGAAGAATAAACTTGCAATATTATAGCGAAAAATTATGAAACAAGGTAAACTTACTATATAAAAAGTAGGGTAAATGATAAAATAAAATTATTTTATAATAATGAAGGGAGAGATTGAGATAAAAAGACAAGGTAACAACGTGACCACACCAAATCGATCATTACATAAAGTGGCACATTTCGTAGTTTCTAACGACAGATTTAACGATATGATACAATAAAAATTAAGTAACAACCAAAACAAACGTCATATTTAAAGTAACAATACGATACAACACAATGCGTAACAACCATTTAAACAACCTTTACCTTAATATCACTAATAATTTCTTCATATTTTTACTTGCAGTTCTTTCCTCTATATTTTTGGTTTGCTATATAGCTTGTTTTCATTAATAATTTATTTATTATTTTACTTTTTTACGTTGTTATTAAGTACTCCATTTATATACGTGATTAAAAAAATAAATTAGCACTCGTGAGTATTCATCCTAATACTTGCATGGCTATAAATTATGTAACTAAACTAAAAATAAAAATTAAATTAATTCATAGGATCATTTTTCTTTTAAAAATAGACTAAGAAAATGATGTAATGAAATAGAAGAGTACTATAGAAAAATAAAAAGGAAAAATAAGGTAATTCTTATTGGATTATTATGTTCAATTTAGGTTTTAGTAAAAGAGAAACTTCAATTGGAGTAATCCAATGGTGAGCGAATCATCGCCGGGATTCACAGCCCCCGGAGAATCACCGGAGGAAGAGTCCGGCAACGATCAACAAACTCCAAATGTATAGAATTGTATAAAATCCGACTACAGTAGCTTAAGACCGAAAAGTAGAGGGAAACGGTAGAACCGGTTCAAACCGTAGCGGCTAAAACAAAGCCGAGGAAACCTAGTGAGAAGCTACAACAGTAGAAAGTGGAAGGAGATTTCAGCTTGAGATCAAGGTTAAGCTCTTTTTTTTTTAATTTTAATTTGACTGATAATTTAACTTTACAGAGTGAATGCATATAAGTTAAATCCTAAATGGAAAAATTATCTGTTCAAGTTACAATTTGTACACTAACTTACGAAAATAATATTGATACAATTTGTTACATTGCTTTAATTTTTTTTTGGAGGACACCCTGAAGGTGTTTTATATAATGCTTCAATGGAGTAAAGTAAATTTTGTATGACCTAATACTTCAAGTTATAATCACATGATTATAATGACATGCCTTTGTCCCTTGGAATTAGCTTTTAGGACTGAGGTAAGAATGTAATTATTAACCAACTTTATAATCATGAAGAATGAAATGAAAAAAGTTTTGTTTATTTGAGGAGTATTAATTCCATAAAGTTGAGATTGCTTTGGTTGAATCGTATTTTAAGTACAGAAATTTTAACAAATAACACTATCATTTTGTTGACATAGAGTGCTTATAAGAAATGTTAATTTAAGCGAAAAACAATTTCTAGGATTAATCGTTTTTAGTCTCCTTGAGTTAATCTGCTGCTAGTAGAATAATATCCAACACTTCATATCAGATATTTTGACCACTGAACCATTCAAAAAGATAGAATGATGGAGCGGATTCAAAAATGATGCGAGATATGTGGCAATATATCCTTTAATGATGGTGGTGATGGATTCTTCTATTGCACTCTTTGTGGCTCTCAAGCGAATGACATCATTGGCACTAGTGTTGATGATGATGACCTATTCAATCTGGATGGGGGAATGTATGCTGCTAGTTAGCGCCATGCTCCCACCCAGATTTGTCAAGCTGAGCCGATTTCTCAGGTTAAGCTTTCACAGTCACAACATCTAGAAACTTTGAACACTTTAGATGACAACCAAGAGGATATGAAAGTGATGGAATTGAGCCTAACGGACCTGCTGATTTTGGGCCGTCTCAAAGTTCCTTAATATATACTGATTATTATTCAGGAGTACGATTAAGGTATGTTATGGGGTTACAAGTTATGATCCAATTGCAGTGTAAAAAAATGCTAGTGGAGAAATTTAATGTAAGCCCTTTAATTGTTGGGGTTGTTGGGCCTGTATGGCTGAGATATTTAGCACAAGAAAAGGTTATGGCGGATGAGTGGGCAGACAATGTCATTCATGAATCAGAGTCTCAAACTCGAGGTATTTGATTAACTTATTGTTTATATGAAGCATAGGCCACTTCTCATTTTATTTGTTGTTTCTATATGATATTTTTCTATTCATTAGATGTTCATATTGGAGAATTAGATTTTAGCCATGTCCTAGCATCGTGAATTTGACCAAAGTAAGATGATACATTTTTCACTTGCATTAAATTTTATAATGTTGTGACTATTCTCCTGAAGCTTTTGAAGTGTAGGACGAATTATTCGGCATATTCTACAACTTTGTGTTGGATGGCAAAAGTTGTATAATGAGAGTGCAATGTTCCTCTTAGTTTTTGGTTAGGAATGGAAATGGTGGGTGTGCGGGGAGGGGCGGGTTTAAACCTATACATGTGCGGTGCGGGTTGGAGCTTATGCGGGTGCGGGGCGGGGCGAGTTTTAATATGAAAAATTAAACACAATGTGAGGCGAGCGGGTTGCGGGTTCTTTTACCCTCCATTGCCTTTATCCAATTTTGGGCATTTAGGCCTTTAGGCTAACACTGGAAATTAATTTCATTGTTTAGTCACAATCTTTAAATACATATTGTACCATATTCTGTAGGAAAATCATATCGTTGTTTTTTCTATTTTTTTTTGCCAGAACACATTTACCTCATTATGTGTTTGATTCTAGATTTCTAGTAATATTTTTTAATTAGGAGTAATAACATTCTTGAAAGTTCAGCAACTTATAAATTATGTTAATCATTTGTTACTATTTTTTTGATAATTATAAATTTATAGCTCAAAAAACAAAATTTCACTAACGCTGGAAATTTTCCCAGAACTTAGTATCATCATATACTCCCTATACCAACAGCTAACTAGCATTCACTGCATCAAGTGTAGTATATTACTCCTCATCATCTCCTGGTCACGGATAGAAGTTCAGCTCTTCAAGTCTTCTTCTGAGTTTGGTCATATTATGGCCTCTTCAACATATTATTTATATGATTAGTTTTACTGTTATCACTTGTTGCCTATGTTATGCCCTAAAGATCCTCTGATTTCTTTCCTGCCACACATAGTAGACACATTCAACTAAATCCATTATGTATATCTCATCGTTGGCTGATCTACCCTTTGCTTGGCAATATGGCCAAGCTATCTCTTGTTTCCACTCCATGGCCTGTCTTGTAATACCCATCCATTGTAAAAGTTTTCTCCAGATGGAATCGGCAAATGTGCACGTTACACAGTGGACATAGGAAGTCATTTGTCACCCCCATGTTTCTAATCTGTCCCTAGTGTTCAGCTTGCCCATTATATCCAAATAAACAATAAAAATCCATTTTGGCATTCCTCCATTATTGCACACAAGTTTCCTCCATGACATTTTCTCTTGTTATCCTCTTACCATCATGTATAAGCATTTGATGGATAAGTTCTCCCTATCAAGAATCTCTGTCAGATTTATGCCTGCATCAATTATGTATTGCTTAGCCTTCAGTATCTTCTTCACCATCCACGAAGCCTGTTTAGCTTCAAGTTCCATTATATCTCTACCTCTCCCATAGTATATGTGTATCCACTTCACCCATAGCTTGTCCCTTTTCTGAGCTATATTCCATAGTAATTTATATATAGCAGCCTTGTTCCACTTAGTTTTTGCACATGTGAAATAAATACTGGAAAGAAGTAAACAACTAATGGCATGTAACGGGGAAGAGGAAAGGGTGCAAGCATTAAATGAAATTAAAGGTCCATATTCACGAAACAATTTGTAATGGTAAAAGCCTAGGGAAATCCTCAGCAGAGTCGCCATGCTGTCACGCCCCCATTTCCTTGCGAAATCGGGTTTTGACATGTGACAAATCTTTTCGAAGGAATGGTTATTAAAAGAGGAGAGTCGCCACCTAACGATTTTTAAGGTGCACTAGGGAACCAAGAGTAATTAACTCATAAGACTAGTTTGCATTACCAGAGTTTGGGTAAGGGCTTGAAGCTATCCCAAGGGGAAGTTATTAGGCACCCCTCGGGATCCACAACTATGGTTTCCAGCCAAACGGTTTCGTGAATTTTGGACAATAAGCAAATAATAAGGCTCACATAAGAGGGGATTTCAAGTAAGTACTTAAATTACTAAGATTTAAATAAAACTAAGTGAAACATTTGAAAGAAAATGTCCTAGGTTTTAAAACAATATGGATCACATCAATGCAATACCCGATAGACAGATCTACACGTGGTATTAGCGCACTGGTCATCATATCCATATTCTACCCTTTCCCAGCCCGTGAAGGTATTTAAAACGTGTGTTGGTCACGAACTCTATTGCATGCTATTACCCGTCCCATTCTATCAGTCCCGGAGGAGGCTAGGACTATTATTCCTAAAAGGGAAGTACTAGGTTGAACCCTTAGGATTAAAGGACAAAATGAAAGGCGACAAGCAAGAACAGTTAGGATTACAAACAAAGGGGGGATAAGATAGAGTAGGAAGAAACATAGGCATAAGCCTTAATGGAATCAAATAGCACGATGAGGAATCAAGAAGGGAAGTACTCCTACATCCCTGTAGCCTCTCAAAGATAAGTACAGACGTCTCTGTACCGATCCGCAAGACTCTACTAGACTTGCTCATGACTCGTGAAACCTAAGGGAACCTAGTGCTCTGATACTATGTTGTCACGACCCAAAAACCTATGGGTTGTGATGGCGCCGGACACCACTATCGGGCAAGCCAATTCCTTAATTTGTACAAATACTTTCCTGTTTAAAAATTTCGAAATCGTTGCCTTTATTACATTTCACAATCAAATAAATAAGCTGTTGTAAATTTAAATACGACGGAAGGTTCCTTTAATTAAATAAAACAAGACTCAACACATCCCCAGAACCCGGTGACACAAGTACATAAGCCATTTCTAAGAATTTATACAATTATACAACTATTGTCCGAGAAATAAATGGGACAAAGGCAACAAAGATACAAGTAAAGATATGGAAGGAAGGAGACTCTATCAACTGCGAAATGCCTCCGGATGAATGCAGCCCGAGTATGTCTCCGAATCAATTTCTGAACTATGAAGGTACCTGTGCAACAAAATGCACAGAAAGTGTAGCATGAGTACATATACATATATGTACCCAGTGAGTATCCCGTCTAAGCTCGAAGAAGTAGTGACGAGAGGTCGACTAGATACTCACTAAGGTCTAACAACCTAATATAAAATGAGATATGGCTAAAGCAATAGGCATGCGGAGCAGTAAACAACAAGTTCATAAACACATAATGTAATACGAGTAAGAACCCCAAGTACCTATTTCTCTTATTAAACAATACCTGCCAATCCAGTCTTATGTGATCCAGACTCAAGTTTACATATAGTGACACGGACAAGACAACCGGCCGGAGTCATAAGGTAGGTCATAAGGACTGAGGTATAAGCTTCCCACGATCGCGAATCATACCTGCGACTCGTGTGCTGACTCGATAGTAATAAGCTCCCCACGATCGCGCATCATGCCTGCGACTCGTGTGCTGACTCGATAGTAATATGCTCCCCACAATCGTGCATCATGCATGCGACTCGTGTGCTGACTCGATAATCAATATGTATAAGCTGACCCACGATCGCGCATCCAGTCCACGACTCGTGTGCTGACTCGATAATAATAGTATTCATATATAGGTACCTACGGGTACCGACTCAACCGTGAACTCAACAGGATTGTGTCAATATCATATCATTGATAGCCAATTAGGATTTACATCATAATATTTCACCTCTTTCATGTCATTTCAACAATAAACACAATTTACAATACATATAATGGTCCAAATAAGGCACATAATGGCATGCTCGTGAGTCCTATGGCTACCCGACAAAGCAATATAGTCGCCACATACGGACTCTCGTGGTACGTACGCGGTCCCCACAACATGTACACATAGCAAGCAAGGAACCTATGGGGACATTTCCCCCTTACAAGTTTGGAAAGGAGACTCACCTCGACGAAAACACCCCTCGGATCAAGGATCGGATCAAGGATGCGCCCGAAACTCCGAAACTTCCCTCGACGGCTCACAACTAGCCAAATATAGTATAATTGAATCAATTTTAGTTCAAAGAAGGAGAATTGACAAGGAAATCCCCAAATTAGGTGTTCTTGAAGAAACTTGGAATATCGACCCCGGGCCCACTCGTTCGGATTTCGAAAATTCTTGAAGGATTAAATTACCCGAAGCCTTAATAATTAAATTATACAATTTACTTCAAAAATTCATGCTCAAATCGTGGCAAAAGATCACATTTTTTCCAAATACTAGGTTTCTTAGCAAATTCCCACATTTCCCCCCAATTTTCATGTTCAATTCATGTAATAATCTTGTATTTAACTTGGAAATAAGTAGAAACAACTTACCTTTGATGCTTGATGAAATCCCCTTCAAATGCTCTCCAAAATTATCCAAGCCAAATGAAAGAAATGAAGAAAATGGGCCAAATTCGTGTTTAAAGAATCTGCCCATGCTTCACCGGGTTGTACCTTGCACTTGTGCTGTACAGGTTGTACATCCTATTAAAATTTTCCCTTGTTGGACACCTTCTGTTAAAACACCCATAACTTCTTGTAGAAATATCCAAATAATAAATGAATTGAAGATCTCGAAGATATTTAATTTGATAGGTTGTAAACCATATAAATCATTATATATCCCGATATATGAGCTTCTAAAGTCAGCTCCAGGCATCAGAAAATTCTTGCGAAAACTGCTCCACCAACCAACTTCAATCGGTCATAACGTTTTGCACAAAACTCCAAATGCAAAATGGTTTAATGTTCTGAAAACTAGACTTCAAGATCGACAACTTTCTGTTTTTGAAAATTTTTAGATTCCTTATATATTCTTATATATACGCTTCCAAAGTTAGCTCCTCGACGCACAATTTGCTGTCCAAAAATGCACCAGAAAATTTCTGCAGTTTTTTTCCTTCTTTTTCGTCGGAAATTCATTCCGTTAACCTTCCGAAATCCACCCGAGGCCCTCGGGACCTTAACCAAATTATACCAACATGTCCCAAAACATGATACGAACTTGCTCGAGGCCTCAAATCACATCAAACAATGTCGAAATCATGAATCACTCTCCAATCCCAATATTTAAGAACTTAGAATTTCAAACTTCTACATCCGGCGCCGAAACCTATCAAATCACGTCCTATTGACCCCGAATTTTGCACACAAGTCATATTCGACATTACAGACCTTCTCCAACTTTCGGAACTGAAATCCGACCGCGATATCAAAAAGTCAAACTCTCGGTCAAACTTCTCAAAAACCTTCAAATTTCTATCTTTAGCCAAATGACTTCAAAATGATCTCCGGACATCCGAATTCACTTCCGATCGCGCTCCCAACTCCAGAATCACCATACAGAGCTATTCCCAGACTTGGAATTCCAACAGATATCAATATCATTGAAATGCGCTTCAAGCCAAACATAGGAAATTTCTTCAGAAATGCTGACTTCACAATATACACCGAAACGCTCTCGAGTTATCCAAATCCTAATCCGGACATACGCCCAAGTCCGAAATAACCATATGAATCTGCTGGAACCTTCGGATCCTGATTCCAAGGTCGTTTACTCAAAATTCCAATCTTACTCAATTTCTTCAACTTAAGGCTTCTGAAATGAGAATTTTCTTTTCAATTTAACTCCGAACCTCCTGAATTTCAACTCTGACCATACACACAAGTCACAATACCCGAAATGAAGCTGTTCATGACTCCTAACTACTGAACGACGCGCTGGATCTCAAAATGACCTGTCGGGTTGTTACATTCTCCCCCACTTAAACAGACGTTCGTCCTCGAACGTACCAAGAACTGCCCGAGAATTATCTGAAATCACTGTTTAACACCTCGTGCACCTGCCCGTGCTACCACAACCCAGTTGAGCACATTAGCTTGATAAGATATATACAAACATCCTGCTATACTGCCGACGATACCATTACCACGGAGGAGATGTGTAGAAATTCCTCACCATCTGCAGAGTCAACCAAACGTTGAAATCTTTCCTCTAAACATAGATCCTCATCTCTTTGCAAACCAAAATGGAAATTTCCCTGAAAAATACTTGCATATCTTATCACACCAATCCCAAATTTAATAATCTCGTCTCACCTAGTATGAATTGCTCAGACAACCAATCACTCCAAACACGACCATTAGCCTCACACGATGCCACAACACGCCAATAGGCCACAATTCGAACACGACATATAAGGAAATGACACCAGGAAGGGACTTCTCAACTCACGCTATAATATGAACTTTCCTCAGAGAAATATGAAGTAAAACACAAGAAAATAATTATAGGAGCCTTGCTCTATATCACGTTGTTGCGGCGTGCAACCTGATCCAGATAACATACCCGTGGCGGCGTGCCACCCGATCCTATCATAAGATTTACATAAGTAAATATACATGGAGCTAAATTGCTCACTATTACAAATCACTGAATATCGGTCACAAGCACGTTAAGTGCATAATACCATTCTGGGGAGACTGATAGAGCCATATGCTACAAAACTCCAGCACGACTGAGGTGCGATATATAATCTGAATCTCATGAGCCATCCTGCTCACATAACCTCATCACTACGCGGAACCTCAACACATAAGAAATTATCAAACTGTTTCACAACTCACACGGCACATTCACAATATACCTGAACCAACGAAGACGAGACAACATATGATATTCCAACACCCTTTCCCTGCGGAACGCTATACTGAAATGAGCACACCTGACTTGTATGAAGTCCAAAACCTTGTTTTAAATCCAGTAACACACTTCAAATCGATTATGCTTGCACTGAACTAAGCTAATAGATTCACCTGAGTCCATAATACCCTGATTCTTCTCATAATACACAAGAACAACCATCCTAGCCGGGACAGACACCCCACAACTCACAATTGACTGAACCGAACGCCTTCCAGGCATAAATTCTCAATTAAGCAATATTACACTCCTTTATACTTGGTCTAATTCTTCAACCAATTAGGTGACTACATGCCACACTTATGCAATCTTCCCGCGGTCATGCTCTCACGACCTTCCACACAAGGTAACAAGTATACACATCCATACTACCGACCACTCTAAGGCTGTAAAACAATTCAAGGACCCGCCTACACCTGACAGTCCATTGCACTTGAATGCTTCCAACTGAAATATATTACGACGGCTGATGGTCCCACACATACCTGCACAGACCATACACACGCTCAAACATGTCGAAGGAACTGATCACTGTCGTACTTGTGCCATTTCACCCATGGCTAACCAATCTTTCTTCTTGTAATCACTTTAATTGCCTCAAAGATAATAGTAGCTTCCTTCAACTCATAGCAGATCAACCTTCACTCATCCCGAGTGACCTTGATTTACGAGACCATGCTGCCTGAATTCTGCAACCCGTCTCACAACCTTCTGAATCTTTATATAACCCGGAGTCTATTTCCCTCACTCTCCGATACTAACCAGCGTGCTGAAATAACATAGAACACTCCAATCATCTTCCTTCCTCTTAGAGATTATACTGCAGAAGCTCGATTCTTAGTTATACTGCTTCCTAAAACCCTTAAACACCACATTCTCTAACTTTCGAATTCCTTAGGACCGCTACTGAGAGTCACCCACTCTGACTGACCCCGATTACAATCAACTCCAAGGCTCTCCTAGCACATGAACACCATTTCAACGAAGCACGTGACTAAGTCGCTACCCTTACAACTTTTCTATGCCTTAAGCACGAATTTTTAATCTTCCAAAGCCTAACTCTGGTCTAATAGGACCAATTTCGCACACATTTATCGAATGCCATGCTCAATTACCGCTTTACACCTTTGCCTTAGCTGTAACAACTTGTCAATATGCCGATAATCCGCAACTCCATGAGGAAACAACCCCACCACCTAACTGCAGGTGGTGGGACTCCCCCACTTTGGTTATCCTCATTCCTTTAAGCACTACCTGACTTCCTTTCCTTACGCCTGGCCTTTTAGAAATGGAACCACCACCTATCACTTTTCACATATCTTCCTTCATCGCGTGCTTCTCAACTGCATCCTCAATTCAACATCCTTCTCTGTATCTCTTTGAACCAGCAGATCACCCCAACTCCGAACTCTCCGAAAATCATCTTTCTCGAGTTTCCTTCATTAGAGGTAACTGTTCAATTCTGAATCACTAAACACCACAATCTTTGATAACCGTTTCTTCAACATCGCTCACAACATTCTAACCCCATGCAACCGAAGAGCTATAACACCGGCGAATTTAACATATCCTATTCGATCAAACAACGATGGCACAACACAGGTGAATACTCCACTTTGCTCGATAGCACCAAGCTTACTACCTTATAATCCGAACCGGACCATTCATAGTCCAAGTGCCTTTCCTCCGCCGGAACTAAAATACTGAAATCTCGAAACCACGCCCTGAGAAGACCTCCCTTCAAGTCATTCATTGCCCCTACATATGGGCAAGCATCCTACCATCCTATCAACACCGCGCGATATCCAATCGTAAGCATCATAACAACCTGATCATAGCCTGAAAGTCCTCAGAAACACAATTACTGAGCTGAAACAACATATTATTCTTCTGCAGGGCAACAACAACAGCCCCAACCAACTACACATGGAAAACATCTCGCACCATATCCGTAGCACCATTTCAATTCCTCAAATCCTCGAATCATAGCAAAAGCTTCACGACGCATAAGATTGAGTAGGAAGAAACATAGGCATAAGACTTAATGGAATCAAATCGCACGATTAGGAATCAAGAAGGGAAGTACTCCTACATCCCTGTAGCCTCTTGAAGATAAGTACATACGTCTCCGTACCGATCGGTAAGACTCTACCAGACTTGCTCATGACTCGTGAAACCTAAGGGAACCTAGTGCTCTGATACCACATTGTCACGACCCAAAAACCTATGGGTTGTGATGGCGCCGGACACCACTGTCGGGCAAACCAATTCCTTAATTCGTACAAATACTTTCCTGTTTAAAAATTTCGAAATCGTTGCCTTTATTGAATTTCACAATCAAATAAATAAGCTGTTGTAATTTAATACGACGGAAGGTGCCTTTAATTCAATAAAACAAGACCCTACACATCCCTAGAACCCGGTGACACAAGTAAATGTGCAGTTTCTAAGAATTTATACAATTATACAACTATTGTCCGAGAAATAAATGGGACAAAGGCAACAAAGATACAAGTAAAGATATTGAAGGAAGGAGACTCTGTCAACTGCAGAACGCCTCCGGATGAATGCAGCCCAAGTAAGTCTCCGAATCAATTTTTGAACTATGAAGGTACCTGTGCAACAAAATGCACAGAAAGTGTAACATGAGTACATACACATATATGTACCTAGTGAGTATCCTATCTAAACTCGAAGAAGTAGTGAGGATAGGTCGAATAGATACTCACTAAGGTCCAGCAACCTAATATAAAATGAGATATGGCTAAAGCAATAGGCATGCGAAGCAGTAAACAACAAGTTCATAAACACATAATGTAATACGAGTAAGAACCCCAAGTACCTATTTCTCTTATTAAACAATACCTGCCAATTCAGTCTTATGTGATCCATACTCAAGTGTACATATAGTGACACGGACAAGACAACCGGCCGGAGTCATAAGGTAGGTCATAAGGATTGAGGTCATAAGCTTCCTAGGATCGCGAATCATATTTGCGACTCGTGTGCTGACTCGATAGTAATAAGCTCCCCACGATCGCGCATCATGCCTGCGACTCGTGTGCTGACTCGATAGTAATATGCTCCCCACGATCGTGCATCATGCATGCGACTCGTGTGCTGACTCGATAATCAATATGTATAAGTTGACCCACGATCACGCATCCAGTCCACGACTCGTGTGCTGACTTGATAATAATAATATTCATATATAGGTACCTACGGGTACCAACTCAACCGTGAACTCAACAGGATTGTGTCAATATCATATCATTGATATCCAATTAGGATTTACATCATCATATTTCACCTCTTTCATGTCATTTCAACAATAAACATAATTTATAATACATATAATGGTCCAAATAAGGCACATAATGGCATGCTCGTGAGTCCTATGGCTACCCGACAAAGCAATATAGTCGCCACATACGGACTCTCGTGGTACGTACGCGGTCCCCACAACATGTACACATAGCAAGCAAGGAACCTATGGGGACATTTCCCCCTTACAAGTTTGGAAAGGAGACTCACCTCGACGAAAACACCCCTCGGATCAAGGATCGGATCAAGGATGCGCCCGAAACTCCAAAACTTCCCTCGACGGCTCGCAACTAGCCAAATATAGTATAATTGAATCAATTGTAGTTCAAAGAAGGAGAATTGACAAGGAAATCCCGAAATTAGGTGTTCTTGAAGAAACTTGGAATATCGACCCCGGGCCCACTCGTTCGGATTTCGAAAATTCTTGAAGGATTAAATTACCCGAAGCCTTAATAATTAAATTATACAATTTACTTCAAAAATTCATGCTCAAATCGTGGCAAAAGATCACATTTTTTCCAAATTCTAGGTTTCTTAGCAAATTCCAAATTTCCCCCCAATTTTCATGTTCAAGCCATGTAATAATCTTGTATTTAACTTGAAAATAAGTAGAAACAACTTACCTTTGATGCTTGATGAAATCCCCTTCAAATTCTCTCCAAAATTATCCAAGCCAAATGAAAGAAATGAAGAAAATGAGCCAAATTCGTGTTTAAAGAATCTGCCCATGCTTCACCGGGTTGTACCTTGCACTTGTGTTGTACAGGTTGTACATCCTATTAAAATTTTTCCTTGTTGGACACCTTCTGTTAAAACACCCATAATCTTGTAAAAATATCCAAATAACAAACAGTTTGAAGATTTAAAAACTAGACTCAAAGATCTTTAATTTGATAGGTTGTACACCATATAACTCATTATATATCCCGAGATATGAGCTTCTAAAGTCAGCTCCAGGCATCAGAAAATTCTTGCGATTTTATATTCCTTATAGATTCTTATATATACGCTTCTAAAGTTAGCTCCTCGACGCACAATTTGCTGTCCAAAAATGCACCAGAAAATTTCTGCAGTTTTTTTCCTTCTTTTTCGTCGGAAATTCATTCCGTTAACCTTCCGAAATCCACCCGAGGCCCTCGGGACCTTAACCAATTATACCAACATGTCCCAAAATATGATACGAACTCGCTCGAGGCCTCAAATTACATCAAACAACATCGAAATCATGAATCGCTCTCCAATCCAAATCTTTAAGAACTTAGAATTCAAACTTCTACATCCGACGCCGAAACCTATCAAATCACGTCCGATTGACCCCAATTTTACACACAAGTCATATTCGACATTACAGACCTGCTCCAACTTTCAGAACTGGAATTCGACCCCGATATCAAAAAGTCAAACTCTCGGTCAAACTTCTCAAAAACCTTCAAATTTCTATCTTTAGCCAAATGACTTCAAAATGACCTCCGGACATCCAAATTCACTTCCGATCGCGCTCCCAACTCTAGAATCACCATACGGAACTATTCACAGACTCGGAAAATGGACATCAATATCATTGAAATGCGCTTCAAGCCAAACTTAGAAAATTTCTTTAAAAATGCTGACTTCCACAATATACACCGAAACGCTCTCGAGTTATCCAAATCCTGATCTGGACACAGGCCCAAGTCCGAAATCACCATACGAATCTGGTGGAACCTTCGGATCCTGACTCCGAGGTCGTTTACTCAAAATTCCAGTCTTACTCAATTTCTTCAACTTAAGGCTTCTAAAATGAGAATTTTCCTTTCAATTTAACTACGAACCTCCTGAATTTCAACTCTGACCATACATACAAGTCACAATACCCGAAATGAAGCTGTTCATGACTCCTAAATAGTGAACGACGTGCTGGATCTGAAAACGACCGGTCGGGTCGTTACAATATGCCATGACCTTTCATAACCCAGGTGTGTCATTACAATATGCTATGACCTTTCATAACCCAATGTGCTCACACCCAGGTGCCCTATCCAGGAATGAGTAAGTGCAGTGTGGGAATGCCAGCCTTGTGTGTCAGAGTTCAATGGGTACTCAAATGGTCCCCAAGACAGTGCTCACACGAAGGTGGCTGAACTTAGAACTAGGAGTGGTGAGATATGCTCATAGTTTTAAAAAGAGTTGAGTTGGAAATAGTTTTCTGAAATAAATTTTTTGAAATAATCCTTGAAGAACAACTTGAGAGTTTGAGGAGGAAAAGAAACAGGACAATCAGCAACTGAAAAACATCCATAGTTCAGGAAACAAACACAGTCAGGGATAGGGGAACTGGGGACAAATAAGTCATATAGTGGAAGCAGACTTGCACACAAGTAGACCTTAGAGTAGTATTACAAGACCTAAACAGTCACAACATAGTTCATCACAGAGTATTCATGCTAGGATCCCAAACAACATCAAATTGAGGGGTGTTAGGATTACATAGCAACTAAGTGTCATGAGTGCATGCTTATAGTGTCAGGAATCAGGGGTAAGACAGAATCATAGTGAAACAGATGAGAAAAGCAACAAACATGCTGAACTAAAGGGAAAGGGAGATCATATGGACAAAGTAGACAGGCTAATTGCAAGGCAAACAACATAACCACAAATAGAAGCATAAGAGGAACAAAAGAAATCGTAATACAAACAGAAACATATTGTTTTGGATGCTATAAACTTAAACTGAAAAACATACCAGTTTTGAATGAAAGACTGAATGTAGAGTGAAGAGCCGTAAGGTGAAGAACAGTAGAGCAATAGACTAATAGAACAGTAGAATAACCCAGTCTTGGCTTTCAGCCAACTGAATTGCAAGTAAACAACAAGAGAAGCAGGAGAGTGTATGTGTGTGTGTGTAGGAGAGAGCTTAGAACAATGTGTATGTTCGTGTCTTGTATTGAAAGACTAGAAGTATATATAGTTTGAAACTATGTAGCAAATAAGGCAAGAACTATAGTTAAGCAGTAAATTATGGAATTATGTACCAATTATAATCACATCCGTATAAGTAGTCCCTTTAACTAAGGAGTTACTTCAAACGGCGATATGCAAGTAATAAATAAAGAAGGAAATCATACAAGAATGAATATAGTATAGAAGGAAACATTTTTAGCATCACATAAGTACAGAACATGTAATAGAGGCCAGGTTCAGCAAATTCTAATTAAGGAAAGTATTTAGGAGTCAGCTGGTAACGTAGTCAACCATAGAATAAGGCAAAAAAAAAAAAAATTAGAGGTTGAAATCAGTAAGGAAATCATCACAAAATATTGGTGAAAGGTATCAATTACAAGAAATTAGGGATTCAAACAAGAGTAGCATTAGCTAAAGAAAATTAACACAGATTGCAAAGACATAATAGGCAAAAGGAATCAACTCGGAAACCCTAATAGGCACAGTAAGGTAAAAGAATCATATAAAATAAAGGATTCAAACTAGGACATGTTAAATGATTAAAGGAGTCAACAGAACATAATATAAGCGGGAGTAGCAAAGAACCAGAAACCTTGATGAACATAATGGGATAAAATCACATAAACTCAGAATATTTATGGGAAACAAGCACACAGGCGGATTAAAAGAGCATATTATCAAAGACAGACTCGGATACCTAGGATTAGGGCTAAGAAAATTAAGGCTTTCGACATAATAACTCATATAAAGATAAGAACTTAAATAAACGTTTGAACATAATGAAAATCGTAAGATAATACTAAAATCGGAAGGAAAAGCCGTTTTAAAAGGGGTTATGAAACCCTAGTTTGAAGACGAAGACTGTTCAAAGTAGAATTTTTTTTTATTTCAAAGAAAACGTGTAGAAAATCTTAGTAATATCGTAGATCTAAGGAAGATCTAGAAGAAATTGAAAAGATATAGGAGTTAGGGTTTCGTGGAACCCAGAGAAGTAAGAAAAACCTCAAAGACGTTGTCGGCTCAAGCCGGAAAGGTTATAGCTCTTACTCAGATGGCCGGGGGAGGCTGGAAAGTGGCATGAGGGGTCCTGAGAGGTGATTGAACCGCTCCAGGTTCGCCTGAGGACTCTAGGGTATCACTGGACCAGTGCAAGGTGGACAAATAGCCACGAGACGATGAGGAGCCATGGTTTCCGGTGAGAGAACCAGCCGGAGAAGATGACCGGATTCCATCGGAGGAGAGAAGCCAAAGGAGGCTTCTAGAGAGAACCAGAGAAGATCAGAGAGAGATAGAGAGAGAAAGGGATCTGGGCAAATGAGGGGTCGGAGGGGGTAGTGGTAGGGGTTTAATTGTGGTAACTCTGATCTGGACAATTGATCTTATTTGATCAACAGTTCAGATTAGGCGTGGGGTTGGGCCAGGTAGGAACGGGTTTTGGGCTGGGTTAGAGAATGGGTTTTGGTTCAGGTGGGGTTGGTTTAAAAATTGGCTATAAATTTAAATAAAATGGGCTAAACGTTAAATACCCTTAAAATAAGATAATTAATTAAAATAGTTTCTAATTGTGTAAAAGTGAGATTAAAAAACAAATAAATGAAATTAAGATAATTAACTACTATAAAAAATATAAAACGATCAGTTGTTACTTTTAAAATGGTATAAATGTCTATTTGTGCTATTATTGCAAAAATTGCTGAAATTAGCTAAATAACGCCAATATTGGCTAATTTGTGAAACAATTAAATCATAATGAAATTTAATAGGATATAAATAACATTTTGAGCAAGAAAATGATTTGAAATTATTTATAACTTCATTTATGCATAATTACGAAATATAAAATATTAAATAAACATGAAAATAACTTGATAAAAATACGAAAAATTATGGAAAAATACCAATAACTATAAAGAGTGATTTTGAAGGTATATATGCGAGTTTAAAAATAACTTGAGGAAAAATTGGGTATCAACAGTGTTGTTTATAGAAAGTGATTTTAAAGGAATATTGTGTGTGCATATGACCGCTTCGCAATTTACATTCCGCAAGCGGAGTGTGATTTTCCTCACTCTCATGGGATCGGGCCGTACGCCAAAGAGGATTTAAAGATGCAGTTATGGTTCGGGCCGTTCGGCCCTCGACAGTGCACATATATGATTATTTTATTGCAAAGATGCACTTATGGTTCGGGCCGTTCGACCCTTGGCAGTGCATAGAGATGAATATTTTATGGCTCAGGCCGGATGTCTTTATCCCGTATGCGCATGATAAATTGTTAAATGATTTCACGGACATTGAAATGAAAATATATTTGGAGGAAATGAAGTAATAATTGTTTATTTACTTCTAGTATTTATTGAGATTTCAGTGCCTTTGATATTTGCTGCTCTACTACCTTCACTTGCCTACTTATTTCATCATATTATGTTAAATTATGTTATTGGACCTTAGTGAGTGTCAAGTAGACCTCTCGTCAGTACCTCTCTGAGGTTAGGCGGGATACTTACTGAGTACACGTTGTTATCGTACTCATACTACACTTGCTGTGCATTTTGTTGCACATGTATCTACATAGCACAATGGCTGATTTGGAGACTTATGCGGGCTGCATCATCTGGAGGCATTCCGCAGCTGACAGAGTCTCCCTCGTATTGTACTATTTTCATTTTAAATCCCTTGTCCAAATTTTATTTCGGACAAGCTTTGTAGTATTTGTAAAATTCTTAGAAATTTCTCATGTACTTGTGTCACCGGGTTCTGGGGGTGTGTTGAGATTTGTTTATTAAACTGGATTGTTTTCTGTCATATTTAACTATCGAAGACTTATTCATTTATTATGCAAATGTAATGAAAGGTAATGATTTCAAAAATATTAAAAACAAGAATTTAACTCAGTTGGTTAATAATTGGCTTGCCTGACAGTGGTGTCCGACGCCATCACGACCTTAACGGATTTTGGGTCGTGACAACATGGTATTAGAGCTCTAGGTTGCCTTAGGTTTCAAGAGTCATGAGCAAGTCTAGTAGAGTCTTGCGGATCGGTACGAGACGTCTGTACTTATCTTCGAGAGGCTACAGGGATGTTAAGTACTTCCCTTCTTGTTTTCTCATCGTACGATTTGATTTCTTTACGACTTATGCCTATGTTTCTTTCTACTCAATCTTACACGTCGCAAAACGCTTGCTATGAATCAGGAATTTGAGGGATTTAAATAGTGTTGCGAATATGGTGCGAAATGTTTTCCATATGGTTGGTCGGGGATGTTGTCGTTGCCCTGCAGAAGAATAATATGTTGTTTCAGCTCAGTAGCTGTATTGCTGAGAGCCTTGAGTCTATGTTCAAGTAGTGATGATGCTTACGATTGGATATCACGCGATGTGATGTGATGGTAGGATGCTTGCCTATATGAAGGAGCAATGAATGGCTTGAAGGGAGGTCTTCTCAGAGTGTGATTCCGAGATTTTAGTATTTTAGTGCCGGCAGAGGAAGGGCATTTGGATTATAAATGGTCAGGTTTTGGATTGATAAAGTAGTAAGACTTGGTGTTTTCAAGTGATGTGGAATATTCACCTGTGTTGTGATGTCGCCGTCTTTGATCAAATAGAATGTGTTAAGTTCACCGGTGTTATGGTTCCCAGTTGCATTGAGTCAGAGTATTGTGTAGTAGTATTGGAGAAGCGGTTGTCAGTGACCGTGGTGTGTAGTGGTTCAGAATTGAATAGCTATGTCTAATGAAGGCAACTCGAGAAAGATGATCGTCAGAGAGTTTGAAATCGTGGTGATCTGCTAGTTTAAGAGATACAGAGAATGATATTGAATTGAGGCTGCAGTTGAGAAGCATGTGAAGAAGGAATTCATGAGAGAAGTGTCAGGTGGCGGCTAAATTTCTAAAAGGCCAGGTATAAGGAACAGAAGTCGGGTAGTTGCTTAAAGGAAAGGTTTTAACAAGTGGGAGTGCGGCAGCGTAGCACATGAGTTCAGTGGAAAGACAACTGCCTATCTTGAGGGAAAGTTGGAGTGATTTGAGAGTTTTAGTTGATGGTGATTGGGTCCACGAGCTTAAGTTGAAATGTGGGTTATTTCGGTGGAAGGTTGGATACAATAGGTAGGAGTTGTTAGGGATGAAGAAAGATGCAATATGGCAGTGGATTGGGAGGATGGGGTAGTGCATTTAGTAGATGCCCATGAGGAGCGGACGAACGGGCAAGGTTGGTGAATGAGAGCAGGATTAGGATAGGGTATTGATGTTGTAGGGGGTGTGCAGTGCAGCGTTGTTGGACGGTGTCAGTTGGTGATTTCCACAGGTGGGTTATCTCCTGGGAATAGGTTAGCGGTCGTGTGGTTGGCATGTTTCTGCAATGAATCCTAGTGGATCTTCGGTAGGAGGCAGAATGTGTGAATGGTGCTAGAGGATTTGGGTATTTAGGGAATGATAACAGGATAATTAGGAAGGATTGGACGGGTTAATTGAGCAAGACCATGTTAGCAAAGGAGAAAGGATTTCTGCAGGGTCTAGAGGGATGCAAGGAGTAGCTTCGGGCTAAGTGGGGGAGTCCCACCACCTCCAGTTGGATTGTAGGATCGTGTTCTCACGGGGTTGCGGATTGTTGGCGTATTAGCAAGTTGTTTCAGCTTAGGGAAAGGAGTAAAATAGGGATTTTGCATGGGATGTGATGAATGTGTGTAAAAGTTGGCCCTGGTGGACTAGGGTTAGGCTTTGAAAGATTCAGAATTCATGCTGAAGGCATAGGCAAGTTGTAAGGGTAGTGACCTAGTCACGTACTTCATTGAGAGGATGTTCATGTGCTAGAAGAGCCTTGGAGTTGATTGTATTCGGGGCTAGTCAGAGTGGGTGGCTCTCAGCAGTGGTCCTAGTAAATTCGAAAGTTAGAAAATGCGGTGTTTAAGGGTTTAGAGCAGCGGTATGATTAAGAATCGACCTTTTGCAGCGTAATTTCTGAGAAAGGGAAAATGGTTGGAGTGTTCTAGGTTAATTTCACCATGCAGGATAGTATTGGAGGAGTGAGAGAAATAAACTCCGGGCTGTAGAAAGTTTACCAGGAGGGTATGAGACGGGTTGCGGGATTTAGGCAACATGGCCTCGTGAACCAAGGTCACTCGGGATGAGTGAGGGTTGAGTTTGCTATGAGTTGAAGGAAGTTACTACTTTTCCGGAGGCAATTAAAGATGATTAAAAGGAAGATAGATTGGTTATCCATGGTTGAAATGGCACATGTACGGCAGTGATCAGTTCCTTCGGTGTGACTGTGTATGTGTATAGTTTGTGCAGATGGATGTGGGGCTTGTCAGCCGTCATAGCAGATTTCAGTTGGAGGCATTCAAGTGCTATGGCCTGTCAGGTGTAGGCGGATCCCGAGAAGGTTTATGGTGGTTCAGACCACCACTTAAGGATTTGCCTGTTTGGTGGTTGTGAGAAGTAACTTGTGTGTGGTTATGGTTCTCATGAATTGAGGTAAGTAAAAGGTTTTCTATATGAGGAAGTGTTCACCCTAGTAGTGGTTCGGGAGTTATGGCAGAATTCCTATGCTATTCCATATTGGCATGTGAGGTGCAGTAAGCAGTATGTAACTGGAAGTAAGAATCGAGATTGCGGTTCGGGGTTAACAAAGATGTCATGAGCTCGGAGGAGCAAGAACAAGGGATTTGAATGTTTAGAATGAGCTGATGTTGTCTTCAGTGTTACCTGAGATCGATATTCGGTGAAAGAGGCCTTGTACCCTGGTCATGGATTCTTGATGTGTTTTGCAGCAACGGTGTGGTCGGTGGTATGGATGTGCAAACTTGTTACCTTGAGTGGAAAGTCGTGGGAGCTTGACCTCGGGAAGATTGCATGAGTGTGACTTGTATTCACTTGAGGGATTAAAAGAATTAGACCAAGTATAAAGGAGTGTAATATTTCTTAATTGAGAATTTATGCCTGGAAGGCGTTTGGTTCAGTTAATTGTGGATTGTGGAGTGTTTGTGCCGGCAATGATGGGTGTTCTTGTGTATTATGAGAGGAATGGGGGTATTATGGACCCAGGTGAAGCTATTAGCCTAGTTCAGTGCAAGCAGAATCGACTTGAAGTGTGTTAATGGATTAAAAAAAGATCATGGGCTTTATGTGAGTTAGATGTGTTCATTTCAGTACAGCGCTCCTCGAGGAGGGGTGTGGAATATCAGATGTTGTTCCGCCTTCGTCAATTCATGTATATTATGATTGTGCCGTGTGGGTTGTGAAACGACTTGATAATTTCTTATGTGTTGAGATTCCGCGTAGTGATGAGGTTATGTGCGTAGGGTGGCTCTTTAGATTCAGATTATATATCGCACCTCAGTTGTGCTTGAGTTTTGCAGCATATGGCTCTATCAGTCTCCCCATAATGGTATTATGCACTTAGCGTGCTTGTGACCGGTATTCAGTGATTTGTAATAGTGAGCAATTCAGATTCGTGTATATCTCCTTATGTGAATTCTATGATGGGATCGGGTGGCACGTGGCCA
The DNA here is from genome assembly GCA_005239505.1 of Nicotiana paniculata. Lineage (NCBI taxonomy): Eukaryota > Viridiplantae > Streptophyta > Magnoliopsida > Solanales > Solanaceae > Nicotiana > Nicotiana paniculata. Next base: position 39,248 of record ML319962.1, read on the forward strand.
CGGGTATGTTATTTGGATCGGGTTGCGCGCCGCAACAGAGAGATGATGGGTACCGTTCCCTATAGTTATTTCTCTTATGTTATACTTCCTGTTTTTTTCTGAGGAAAGTTCATATTAGTTGCGTGAGTTGAGTAGTCCCTTCCTGAGTCATTTTCTTATTTATTATGTTCGAATTGTGGCATATTGGCACATTGTGGCATCATGTGATACTATTGGTCATGTCTGGGGTGATTGGTTGTTTTAACAGTTCATATTGGGTGAGACGAGATTATTGGATCAAGGTCAAGTGCGATGGGATTATGTGAAGTATACTGCAGGACAATCACCATATTTGGTCTGCAATGAGATGATGATCTAAGTCAAGAGAGAAAATATTGCAATATTTGGTTAACCCTGCAGTTGGTTAGGAATTTCTACACATCTCCTCCGTTGTGGTGGTACCGTCAGCATTATAGGAGGATGTATGTATATATCTTATAAAGTGCATTGAGAGCATCAAATTCGTGGAATTGTGGCTATTAAGGTTCAGGGAGCGTCATTGTGGTTAGATGATGGATTATGCGGTGTATAGTGCTGATTCAGCAAAGGTACGCAGTTGTGTTCTGGTGGCTTGTGTGGTAGTTGATACGGTGTTCATATATTAGAAACAGGCCTGACAGAGAATTGTCGGTGTTGAAACTAAGTTCGGAGCTTGTTTCATGGATAGAGGAGGATATCTTCAGATTTTATCAAAATTATGTGTTCAGCTGGGTGGTGGCAGCACGGGCAGGTGCACGAAGTGTGAAACAGTGATTTCAGATAACTCAAGAGCAGTTCTTGGCACGTTCGAGGATGAACGTCTGTTTAAGTTGGGGAGAATGTAACGACCCGACCAGTCGTTTTGAGCTCTAGTGCATTGTTCAACGGTTGGAAGTCATGGACAGCTTCATTTCAGGTATTATGACTTGTGCGTATGGTCGGAGTTGAGATTCAGGAAGTTCGGAGTAAGATTGAAAGGAAAATCTTCATTTCAGAAGCCTTAAGTTGGAAGAATCGGTTAAGACTAGGATTTGGAGTAAACGACCTCGGAATCAGGATCTGAAGGTCCAAGCAAATTCGTATGATGATTTCGGACTTGGGCATATGTCCAGATCGGGTTTTGGATAACCCAGGAGCGTTTCGGTGTATATTGTGGAAGTCAACATTATTGAAGGAATTTACTAAGCTTGGCTTGAAGCGCATTTCAGATATATTGATGTCTGTTTTGGATTCCGAGTCTGGGAATAGCTTCGGATGGTGATTGTGGAGTTGGGAGCGCAATCAGAAGTAAATTCGGATGTGCGAAAGTCATTTTGAAGTCAATTGGCTAAAGTTAGAAATTTGAAGGTTTTTGAGAAATTCGACCGGAAGTGGAAATTTTGATATCGGGGTCGGAATGCGATTCTGAAAGTTGGAGCAGGTCCGTAATGTCGAATATGACTTGTGTGCAAAATTTGGGGTCAATCGGAGGTGATTTGACGGGTTTCGGCATCGAATGTGGAAGTTTGAAATTTCAAGTTCATAAAGTTTGAATTTTAGTGCGATTCGTGATTTCGGCGTTGTTTGATGTGATTTGAGGCCTCGAGCAAGTCCGCATTATTATTTGGAACAGGTTGGTGTAATTGGACGGGGGGTCCCGGGGGCCTCGGGTGGATTCCGAGTGGTTAACGGATCAATATTTGAGGTTGAAGAAAGCTGAAGTTTGTTGTCATGATGTGTAACCGCACCAACGAGGCTTTGGCCGCAGGTGCGGAGCCGCAGGAGCGGCTTTGGCGCCGCAGGTGCGAGATTCTTGGTGGCTTGGCTGGGAGCGCAGGTGCGATGCAATTTCCGAACCTGCGAGGGCACAGATGCAGACAGTGGGGCGCAGGTGCGAGTTTTGGTTGGGGGCTAAGGAGGCTGCAGGTGCGGGTGTTTGGGCACACCTAAGGAATCGCAGGTGCGAGAGGTTGATCGCAGGTGCAGATATCGGCCTGTGCAGAATGTTTTAAACGGGAAATTTTCATTTCTTCTCCCATTTTCATCTTGGCATGGGCGATTGTGGGGAGCTTCAAGGATGGATTTTTGTCAGAGATCGCAAGGTAAGTAATTGCTTCACGTTTTTGAGTTAAATACAAGATTATTACATGGATTAGATATGAGAAATTGAGGAAAAATTGGGAATTTTGAAAGAAACCTAGAAATTAGGTAAATTGGAATTTAGCCACGAATTGAGTATGAATATTTGAGTAAATTGTATATTTGAACTAGTAAAGCTATGGGTAGAGTTTATCTTCGAGGAATTTCGGAATCCGGGAACATGGGCCCGATGGTATTTTGGTCAATTCATTGAGCGGAGTTGGGGAATTATATAATTTGAATTGCTTGCAATATTAAAGAATCTTCGGAGCGAGGTAAGTCTCATTTCTAACTTCGTGAGGGGTTATTGTCCCCATAGGTTAACTAAATGAATATATGATATTAATTGCGGGGGCTACTTATGCACGAGGTGGCGGGAGTCCGTGCGTAGCTACTTTTATGACATGTCCGGGTAGTCTAGGACCCACATCATGCCTTGTGTTCTTCCTTGTATTGATTTATATGTTATGAATTCATGTTATATGTATTATGGTTTTCCCTGAGACTTATGAAATTGGAAAATTTGAAGGAGTTGTTTATAGAAAGTGATTTTAAAGGAATATTGTGTGTGCATGTGACCGCTTTGCAATTTACATTCCGCGAGCGGAGTGTAATTTTCCCCACTCTCATGGAAGCTGGTCGTACGCCACGACGGATTTAAAGATGCACTTATATTTCGGGCCGTTCGACTCTCGGCAGTGCACATATATGATTATTTTATTGCAAAGATGCACTTATGGTTCGGGCTGTTCGGCCCTCGGTAGTGCATAGAGATGAATATTTTATGGCTCAGGCTGGTTGTCCTTATCCCGTATACGCATGATAAGTTGTTAAATGATTTCATGGACATTGAAACCACAGATATTTGGAGGAAATGAAGTAATAATTATTTATTTACTTCCAGTATTTATTGAGATTTCAGTGCCTTTGATATTTGATGCTCTACTACCTTCACTTGCCTACTGCTTTCATCATATTATGTTAAATTATGTTATTGGACCTTAGCGAGTGTCAAGTCGACCTCTCGTCACTACCTCTCTGAGGTTAGGCGGGATACTTACTGAGTACACGTTGATTTCGTACTCATACTACACTTGATGTGCATTTTGTTGCACAGGTATCTACATAGCACAGTGGCTGATTTGGAGACTTAGGCGGGCTGCATCATCCGGAGGCGTTCCGCAGCTGACAGATTATTCCTCCTATTGTATTATTTTCATTTTAAATCCCTTGTCCAAATTGTATTTCGGACAAGCTTTGTAGTATTTGTAAAATTCTTAGAAATTGCTCATGTACTTGTGTCACTGGGTTCTTGGGGTGTGTTCAGATTTGTATTATTAAACTGGATTATTTTCTGTCGTATAGAAAAATTGAACTGAACCGAACTTATTTCAGTTCAGTTTCGGTTACTACTCTTACAAAACCCAAAATCGAATAACTGAACCGAATTTCTTCAAACCGAACCGAACTGAACGAACGCCCACCCCTACATCTCTCTACTTTATCTCTCTAGGAGCACGATAGTGATACTAACGTGCCCAACCATCGGAAATGGCCAGAGGAAGGCTGGCGCAGAAGGAAAACACAAAGCAGCAGTGGCCAATTGAGGCTGTTGCAAAAAGGATTGGTGTAGCAGGAGAATGCCCGGAGGGCGAAGTAAACAATGATGAACCAGACTGGCCGAAAACCAAATTGGAGGAGTAGACCTAATACACCACTTTCAAGTGCAATTACAGTAGGAATTATGCAGATCAGCGGCAATCAGAACAGATGAACATCTCAGGCAGTGAATTCATCACATGCCAGTGGAGAGAAACCAAATGTTGAAATTGGCACAAGGAAATGGAAAAGAGACGGAGATACAGCTGATACCAGAGGAACCACGAGCGAAGGGCCCTGATAATAAGACCTAGGCAAATCTAGTGGGCAATAATCGAATTGGACCGAGAGGAATGAACTTAAACTTTGTTGCTCCTATTTTGCATAATGGGGAAAAAGTGGTGGAATTATCAAAGAGCGAGGTTGAGAAGAAAATAGAAAAATGGAGGAAATTTATCATCCTATATGTAGTAGGCACCACTCCAACGATTGGAGCTCTGGAAAGGTTTGTTGCTAGCCAGTGGAATTTTGTCTCAAAACCTATGGATACTATCATAATGAAGGATACTTTGTCATAAAATTCAATAATATGGATGGTAGAGATGCGATACTTTACTCTGGAACTTATACAATTGGCAACAGGCCAATTATCACAAAGGTGTGGACACCATATTTTAGTTTCAAGGATGAGATTCTTAAAATTATTCCATTGTGGGTCACTTTTCCAAATCTCCCCTTGAATTGTTGTAGTGCAGACTCATTGAGCAGGATTGGCAGTGGGCTTGGAGTTCCTTTGTAAGCAGATGAGTATACATAAACCATGGAAAGGATTTCTTATGCACGAATACTTGTAGAAATGGATATAACAGTGCCACTCCCTGAAGTTGTCAAGGTGAAGGATCCAAATGGAAGGCAATTTATTCAAAAGGTGGAATATGTGTGGAAACCGGAATACTGTGGAACCTGTTTGATGATTGGCCACTACCATAAAGAGCCAAAGCATTTGGAAAATCCAAAATTTGTGAGGAACAATGTACAGAAGAAAGTGTGGCAGGCAAAAGGAACAATAGAAGTACAGGAAAAGGAGAATGATAAAGTGAAAGCAAACCTCAAGGAAGGAAAGAAAGTAGAGACATACATTACTGAAGGGTGGAAGGAAGTAAGGGGCAAATCAGCTGCTAAGCCAATTCATGTTACTGATGATGGGCGTATGAGTATAACAAATGGATTCAATGTGTTGAATAAGCATAGTGAGAAATTACAAATGTCTGAACAAGTGTGTCAAGTTGAAAGAGGTCAATGTAGTAAAAGTGGGATCACATGGTTAGTTCAAAATCTCTTTAATAAGACATGAAAATAGTAACTTGGAACATTAGGGGTCTCAATAAGATCTTCAAGAAAAAGGAGTTATGTAGATCCATTAAGATGAATAAAATTAGCCTACCGCCTATAGTAGAACATAGAGTTACTGAAACAAATTCCAATCAAATACCGAAGAAGATTGCAGCAGGGTGGAGTTGGGTTACTAAATATGATGGAAATGGTAAAGGAAGGATATGGGTAATATGGGACCCAAATATCATACAATTTAGTGAGATGATGAAGGGAAATCAGTTGATACATGGAAATGTGACTATTGGTGCACTCAATCTACAGTTTTATTTTACAGCAGTATATGGCCTACATACTATTGAAGACAGGAAAACTTTATGGAATGAGTTAGAGGTGATTCATAGTAGAACTGATGGGGCATGGATTGCAATGGGGGACTATAATGCAATACTGGGGATAGAGGACAGAGTAAGTGGCAATCCAATGCAAGAAGCTAAGATAAGGGATTTTAGGAATTTATGTTGAACAACAACATGAATGAACTAAAATCTGTAGGGAGGAAATTCACATGGACGAATAGCCATGTGCGACGCAAAATTGATAAAGTCATAGTGAATATAGATTGGATGACCACAATGAAACAAATGGAAGTGATAGTTATGCTCCTCTGAGTATTCTGTTCGAAGATAAAATTCAGGGTGGTCCAAAGCCATATCGATTTTATAACTATGTAGCGGAGATTCCAAAATTCCTAAAGGTCGTGGAGTATATATGCATGGAACACACCTAGATAATGGCAGGGGATGAAAAAGTGTGGCTAAAGCTTAAACATATCAAAAATGAATTGAAAAAAATTACATACCGAGGAATTCAAAGGGGATAGGGAGAAAGTAGAAACAATTAGAAGGCAGCTACGAGAGACACAAGAACAAATGAAGGACACAGATCACCAGACATCTCTTTTTGAAACTGAGAAGGAGTTGAGAGTACAACTAGAGAAATGGGGATTGATAGAGAAAAGTATAGTGCGACAAAAATCAAGAACTCAATGGTTAAAACTTGGGGATTCAAATAGTATGTACTTCTATGCTTGTTAGAAGAATAGAACATCACACTATAGTATCAAATCCCTTGTTAATCAAGTTGGGACACTGCTGCAAACAGAACATGAGGTAAAAGAGGAAGTAGTGGGGTTTTATAGAGAGTTGCTGGGTAAAGATGCAGAACAAATGCCTTCGATAAGTCGAGAGATAATGAAAAATGGTCCAATTCTGACAAGAGATCAACCCCTGATACTAATAGAGCTAGTCACCACAGAAGAAATATGTACAACTGTGAGGAACATAGTTGACAACAAATCCCCAGGGTGTGATGGATTCAATGATTTCTTCTTTAAGAAAGCATGGCATATTATAGGAGAAGATTTGATCAATGCAACAAAACCGTTCTTTACCACTAGGGAGTTTTACAAGCCAATCAACTGTACTTCAGTAACTTTGATTCCAAAGGTTAAAAGCCCAAGTTCAGTTAAAGAGTACATGCCAATTTCTTGTTGTATTGTAATGTATAAGATAATATCAAAAGTGCACACCTCAAGATTAAAAAGGGTTATGGGTAGTCTCATTGATGTTTGTCAGGCTGCTTTTATCCCAGGAAGGATCATCTTAGATAACATCATATTAAGTCATGAACTAGTGAAGGGATATGGGAGGAAAGGGATAACTCCAAGATGCATGGTTAGGAGTATCTTATTTTCTATCCAAATCTACTGGTCCCACATCTTTGTCTTCCCAAAGAAGGTTATACAACTGATAAAAGAAATATTTAGAAAATTCATATGGTCTGGGGGTGTTGATATATCAAAGAGAGATTTAATAACATGGGACAAACTGAGCCAACCAAAAGTTGCTGGTGGGTGGAACTTGCTAGACATATCCAAGTGGAACAAGGCTGCTATATGTAAATTACTATGAAATATAGCTCAGAAAAAGGACAAGCTATAGGTGAAGTGGAAACACATATGCTGTGGGAGAGGTAGAAATATAATGGAACTTGAACCTAAACAGGCTTCGTGGATGGTGAAAAAGATACTGAAGGCTAAGCAATACATGATTGATGCAGGCATAAATCTGACAGAGATTCTTGATAGGGAGAACTTATCCATCAAAAGCTTATACATGCTACTAAGAGGAGAACAACAGAAAATGCCACGGAGGAAACTTGTGTGCAATAATGGAGGAATGCCAAAATGGATTTTTATTCTTTATTTGGCTATTATGGGCAAGCTGAAAACTAGGGACATATTAGCAACATGGGGGTGACAAATGACTTACTATGTCCACTATGGAAAAATGTCCAGCCTTAGTGAGATTTTATTTTTGAGCTGTAAATTTATAATTGTCAAAAAAAAAAAAAAAAA